>ONZH01019358.1:0-137638 GCA_900303285.1 Rhinella marina | reverse complement strand
GGCACTGATTACATGACTGTGATGTCATCACAGGTCCTACATATCTTGCAGTCTGTTAGATTCAATTGTACTGCCGTCCTGAGGATGGCAATACAATTGTATTTGTCTAACAGGCAGGACATTCAGGGCCTGGAAGAAAACATCAGGGGCCCATGCCCCGAATGCTTTAGACTAGCAACTCCCCTTCTGAACAGTCTGAAAATGGCAGCACTGATTGGAAAGAGAGTCTGTGCAGGTACACACCCCCAACTGGTTACCTCTCCTCTGTACACTTATGTACCCAGGAATGGCACAATATACAGACATAAGAATAGATGCTCCAGAATTGTTATTACGTGGGGAATGCATGAAGCTATTAAAACAGGCATGTCAGGAGTGGGGACAGGACCTCTTTAACATTCCCTATAGCCAATTCAAAAGATTAAGAAGAAACTGCACTCGAGATATATATATATATACCTTTGGGAAGTATATAATATATAACAACTTCGTGGCACTCTGCTATTAGAGGCTGGAGATCTGGGTCCCACTCCAAAGTTTCAATAATAAAATATTCCAGCCAGAATTCAATTAAGTGTTGATATACTTTTATTGATTACACGGCCCACTCCGGAGAGAGCGGGTCTAGCACAGCGCTGCCATCCTGTTTCTCTTATACACTACGGCACCAGTTTGATAAAGGCCATTTTTGGCCGAAACGTCACATGTTTTGGGCCGTGTAATCAATAAAAGTATATCAACACTTAATTGAATTCTGGCTGGAATAAATTATTATATATACCTTTGGTTATTCCCCACAAATGTTAAGCGATTGGTCAAAGTATTAGCTTTCCTAGGGTTATTTCCTCGCTTATATACTGTATATGGATCTTTCTGGATTTATGCCAACAAGTACGAAGGCAGTTAAAGTTTGAAGACTTTGAAAGAGATTTATCAAATACCAGCATTTTACGTTGGTCTTTGAAATCTCTGAAAGATGCAGCTAATTTATGACAAGGTGCAGGCTTTATCATAAATGAAGCACATACTTTGGCTGTCTATGGGCTAAAATGAAATCAGCATAGCTCTATCTTCACTTCCTGCCCTACCATACCCCCTTTTCAGAAAGTGTCGATGGCAGTGTAAAAACGCCACTTGCGATAAAATTTGTTTGCCTAAGGATGAGTTCACATCAACGTTATAGATTCCGTTATTGTTTTCCGTTATAACATGGTTATAACGGAAAATAATGGAATCCATAAGACGGAAGTCAAAACAGAAACCTTTAAGAGGCATTCTGTTTTGATCCATAATAAAAGAAGTCTATGGGCAATCATATCGGATTCGTCTAGTTTCCGTTATGCAAGTAGGAAAACAAAGTCCTGTCGACAGGACTTTTTTTCCATTCTGCAAAACGGAAACCAGACGGATCCGCTATGCTTGCCCATAGACTTCTATTATGATGGAAGGCAAAACGGAGTGCCTTTTATCCGTCTTGCAAAATGGAAACCAGGACGGATCCGTTATGCTGCCTTTAGATTTGTATTATGAAGGATCAAAACGGAATGCCTCTGAAAGGCTTCCGTTTTGACTTCCATTTTATGGATTCCATTATTTTCCGTTATAACCATATTATAATGGAAAACAATAACAGAATCCATAATGGTGATGTGAACTCATTTAAAAAGTAGCAAACACAAGGTTAGTGGCTTTTTTGCACAAAAAAAGAGGCACAGGGAGATGACGAATCTCTACCTGTAGCTACAACTTTCAGTAAAAATTGAATGGGATTATCTCTGGGATGTTTTGACAAAGTTTGGTTTGGGGGCCAGTTCATTACATAGGTTAGACTGCTGTATGGCAATCCCACAGCTTGGTTGAGGGTAAATGGGTGTTTAGCAGAATCATTTTGGTTATGTAGTGGGACTCAATAGGGTTGTCAATTGTCACCCCTGTTATTTGCATTGGCCATTCACAGGAATTATTGGAAGTCATTGTCATATTACAGGGTTTTTTAATGCCGGTTTGGTGGAGACAGTGACACTGTATGCTGATGACATTTTGCTATTTTAGCTGATTCTAGGGGTTCCCTAATGTAGCTATGAACACTATTGGTATTTTTTTATCATTACACTGGCTTGGTCATCAATTAAACTTAGTTCATCCTTATATATTATAGGTGGTTGACAAGATCAAATATCTGGTAGTTACGGTGTCGCCTCACGAATTATGAGAAATTAATTTGTCCCCGTTTATGGGTGGTAATGCCGGGCTGCTTTTCTTCAGCAGGGACCGGGAAGCTGGATAGAGTTAATGGGAGGATGGATGAAGCTAAATAAAGGGCAATTCTGGAAAAAAACCTTGCAGAGGCTGCAAAGGACTTGAGACTGGGATGGAGGTTCACCTTCCAGCTGGACAACAACACTAAACCTACAGCCAGAGCTAAAATTGGATGGTTTAGATCAAAGCATATTTGTGTGTTAGAATGGCCCAAAGTTCAGACCTAAATCCCATTGAGAATGTGTGGGAAGACTTGAAAATTTCTGTTCACAGACACTCTCCATCCAATCTGACCTGACAGAACTTCAGCTATTTTGCAAAGACAAATTGGCAACAATTTCAGCATCTAGATGTGCAAGACTGGTAAAGAGATATCCCAAAAGACTTGCAGCTGTGACTGCAGCGAAAGGTGGTGCTACAAAATATTAATTCAGGAGGGCTGAATACAAATGCACAGTACACTTTCCATAATTTTTATTTAAAAAAAAATTTGAAAACCATGTATCATTTTCTTTTCACTTCACACATACTGTACAGTACTTGCTACTTTCTGGTGGTCTATAAAATCCCAATGAAATACATTTAAGTATGTGGGTGTAATGTGAAACAAATGTGGAAAAGTATGAACTAGCAGAAGGACCAGGCTTCGCCCGGGTATATTTCATCTATTTCATTTAATGTTTGTGTGTGTCGTTAAACGATATCGAGAGTGACCTCTACAGCACCCCGCCTCCTTAACAGTGACCTTCACAGCCCCCACCCCTTAATACTGACCCCCCCCCACACAGTGCCCTGTCTCTTTAAAATGGGGCATTCACAGCAGCCCACCCCCTTAACTTTGACCTTCACAGCAGCCTGCCCCTTTAACAGTGAGTTCCACAGCACCTAACCCCCTTGACAGTGCCCTCCACAGGGGCCCACCCCCTTAAGTGACCTGTACAGCACCCACCCCTTAACACCCCTTGACCATAGGTTACAGTTCTGTTAACTGACCTCCACCATTCCTGGCCCCCTTGACAGAGACCTCCACAGTGACTGCCCCTTTAACAGTGACTGTCACAGTACCCCGCTCACTTAACGGTGACCTCACAGTACCCCGCTGCCCCTTTAATAGTGGCCTCCACAGTCCCCTGCCCCCTTAACAGTAACATCCACAGCACCCTCCCCTTTAACTGTAACCTCTACAGCAGCCTGCCCCTAGGGTGGCCAGAGGTCCGGTTTTAGGCCGGACAGTCCAGCTTTCAGGCTCCCTGTCCTCTTCCGGTGCAGGGCCTGAATGAACACAGGGATGTCCTTTTGAACAGCTCACTCTCAGACAGCAGCACTGTGCAGTCTGAGCATGAGCTGCAGGGAGAAAGTCATACGTAGTATGCAATGCTGATGGTATACATTGAAGCATTGGTATTGATCATAATAATGGTGATGATTATAATGCTGGTAGAAGTCATGGTGATATGTCTATTGGTGGAGCCGGGATAGATGTAGAGTTACAAAATCAAATAATTACAAGTTTAAAATGCTTCATTTAGTCCTCTATGGAATAATGTATTTAATTTGCACAGCCAAAACATTGCTCTGTTTTGTAATTGTTGGAATCTGTTATCGATGTCACTCAGAATCTGTTTGATACGCATGACTAGAAAACCTGAGAAACTGTCATTATGGTATTGGGTGGCATGCTGGGAGATCCTATATTTGATAAATCCTTTCCCCACGTTGGATGTGTCCCCCACATACTGGAATCCACAAGGACATTCTAGGATGTACACAACATATTCAGAACTGAAGTTGAATGACTGGTTGATAGTGAAGATTTCTTCCGTTGCCTTGCTACTGACTTTTTGAGTTACCAATACAGTGTCATAACATTTGCATTTCGATTGCACTTTGAGACTGATTTGGATTCTGGAAATTATTTGTTTTTGCTTTCATGTGTTAGTTATTTCATTCTTTGGAGGTCTCAACATGCTTGGTGCCAATAGAACAGAGATGGCCAACCTGCGGCTCTCCAGCTGTTGTAAAACTACAATTCCCACCATGCCCTGCTGTAGGCTGATAGCTGTGGGCAGTCTTTTACATGCTTGGAGTTGTAGTTTTGCAACAGCTGGAGAGCCGCAGGTTGCCCATCCCTGCAATAGAGGGTTTTGACATATCTATATATGAATTTTGGTTTATTATAAACAACACCTCTCAATATGGGATCTTTTTGGAGAATCTGCAAATATTATCAATGTTTTATCTATTGCCCTATGTTTGTTATTGTACATATTGATGAAATATCAGAGAGTCTTTTATCTTGGATGGTTTGATCAACTCTCTTGCTTTTTGAATGACTGCATTGATCATCCTTCTTGAATATGCTTTATTTTTTAATCTGGTTATTAGTGTTTGGCTCTATCAGAGTCGAATATACGGTTAAATCGAACTCTCTTGAATTAACTGAATGCTATATTGGTTTTCCATTTCTTGTGGTGTGTGCTCCTGCTCTAAACAGCTATTGCTATCAACTTTCTTGAAAAACGTGCTTGTGGCAATCTTGCCTTCAATGTTAAACAATTCTAGATCCAAAGATTCCATTTTTGGTTACTGAAATTTCAGTTTAAAAAAATAATTAAATTATTACTATAGTAAAAATCAGGTTATCTACTGTATGTAGCCTTAACAAAAAAACAACATTTTCAGACCATTCCTGTTAGGTATAAATGAAAGCTCCTTTAAAGGCAGCCATATATAAATTTAAAAATTGTCGCAAAGTATGTACCCATTACAATCCCATGGGTCTGTCTACAGAGTTTTTTCTCAAACCAAAAAAATGTTGTGCGTCAATACGCAAGTTGCCTCTGTTTTTCAAGCATAATTGGATCGTTTGATGGGAACTTTGCTACTCAATCTACTCCATTGTCGTGAAGGATGTTAGAATATAGTGCTAATACATCCAAAGTAATCCAAAAGTAGGTGTCCTTCCATTTTACATTCTGGAGATCTATAATTAAGGCTTCTGAGTCTCTGAGATATGAATCAATGCATAATATGTATTTCTGCAGCAAGAGATCCACAAAATTTGATAAGTTACAGGTCAATACAAGGCAGGGATGGCTTTTATTTAGAAATAATGGTGGCTAGGTATCTTCCAGCTAGGCTGAGCGTACACCAATACTTCCCTAAAGGCAGCAGTATCTTCTAAGTGGTATGGCAGTGACTGAACCACAAGCTACTTGGCCAGATGGGCTTTAATCTTGCACAAATGCACACCATTGAACTGCTGGGTGCGTGAAGTTATGTGGCACAAACATATCTGGTCCTGGCAGTTTTGGAAGTTTCTTGCCCTACACTGCATCTGCTTTTTATTGGCACTGCCTCAGCCACTGTCCTCTTCCTCTGATGCCACCTTAGTGCCCTGATCCAGCCCCCAGGTCCTTTCCAACACACAATCAGCATCAGACTCTTCATCCTCTTTGACACTTTTATCAGACTGTGATATATCATAGTGGGCACCTTCGCTCCCCTTCCTTCCCCAATTACCTGCTCTGTGTTTGCCCCAAGTGCCCCTAATGCTACCACTGCCACTACCTCCACCACCAACAGCACAGCCATGCATAGGTTCCCCAACCTGCCTCTGAAACTCCCCCTCGTGGCAGTCCAAATGCTGATTATTCCCACATAAGTCACCAAGAGGGAGACTCTCTTGACTATCTTCCAAGGGCATGGAGGTTTTTTTGCATCTTCTTAGGAAAAAAAATAAGGAGAGATATGATGCAACTAAAAGGTTTTTCTGGGTTGTAAGGAGGAGGAGCAGGAGAAATGCTGTGACTCCTGTTTTTCAGGCAAAGTGTCAAACTCAGAGGTGACTTTGACATCATTCTGCTGTGACTGAGGGAAGGAATGAACTATCCAGTCTACAGTCTCATCCTCTTTGTCCTCAATAAGAGGAAGCTTAGTATACAAGTGTGTGTTTCTCAACAATATGTCTGCATATTGGGTACTGGATACTCTTTCTCATTATGGAAAGCTCTTAGTATGCCGAGTACACGTACGCAGTATTGTAGGCCCCTGTACATTTCTGGGAAACATATTCAAATTAGCATTCCTACACCTATCTGATGCCAGCAGATGTTAGACATGATGATTTGCATATATTTTCCCAGAAATCAAGAGGAGTGTTGTTCAGCCTACAATAGTCATCATATATATCAACTGGTATCCATAATAGAAATACTGTATTTTTCACTTTATAAGACACACTTTTTTAACCCCAAAAGTAGGGGGAAAATTGCGGTGCATCTTATAAAGCGAATACAAGTGAGCGCTTCCATTATGGAAGCACTCACTTGTATGTTTTAGCTGCGGCACCCCCATCAGACCTCAGATCAGCCTACCCAGCCACATAACAATAAAATAAAAACCTCTCTTACCTGTCCTGCGCCGCGGCTCCGCTCCGGGTCCGGCGCTCCTCTGGCTTCCTGGGCCGGTGCTGCACTGTCCTGACTGCGTGCAGCGTCAGGACATAGTGCGCGCACTATGACCTGACACTGCATGCAGTCAGATGACAGTGCGGCGCCGGCCCCACAGCGGAGCCGCGGCGCAGGACTGGTAAGAAGTTTTTATTTTATTGTTATGGGGCTGGGTGGGTTGATCTGAGGTCTGATGGGGGCACACTGGGCTGATCTGAGGTCTGATGGGGGCACACTGGGCTGTTCTGAGGTCTGATGGATGCACACTGGGCTGTTCTGAGGTCTGATGGGGACACACTGGGCTGCTCTGAGGTCTGATGGGGGCACACTGGGCTGTTCTGAGGTCTGATGGGGACACACTGGGCTGTTCTGAGGTCTGATGGGGGCACACTGGGCTGTTCTGAGGTCTGATGGGGGCACACTGGGCTGTTCTGAGGTCTAATGGGGGCACACTGGGCTGTTCTGAGGTCTGATGGGTGGGGGCACACTGGGCTGTTCTGAGGTCTGAGGGGGGCACACTGGTCTGATCTGAGGTCTGATGGGGGTCTGATGTGATGTCCTGAAATTTATGGGGGGTCTGATATGAGGTCTGATGAAAAAGATTTTTTTCTAATTTTCCTACTCTAAAATCTGGGGTGCATCTTATCTTTGGGTGCGTCTTATAAAGCGAAAAATACGGTAGTACCCACCCAGAGGTTTCCCTTAAAGGGGTTACCCCCCCCTTCCCCCGTGACCACTGCTGCATCTCCCCATTGCACGGCTGAAAACAAACAATGTCTGGGGGGGCAGTTGTTCAGGGAGCCAATTGCAGGCCACAACTGGGACGAGCCTCTCTATTGTCACCTGTGATGCTAGGGAGGCTTATCCCCGTCTTGCTATTGGCTGAACCCCACCCCACCCCCCATCGCAGAGTGTTTTCATGCCCACAACAGGGAGATGCAACAGCGATGCAGGTGCAGGGGTTCGAGCTAAGTACAACCTATGTGAGGGGCCCGGGCATATAGGGGGGCATTATAGATCTTGGATATCTCATTTAAGGCCTTGCAACTAGAAAAGCTGTTCTGATCTGCTTTGTTCTAATGAAAGAGAAAGAGCTTGGAGATGTGAGGCTGGCTTAGCTATTTTTGTAGCTGTGCTACATAAGCCTGTTTAAAAGACTGGAACACATCACCACTCCAATCCACTGTGTGAACATAATAAAAGAAAATAGCACTCATATGGTTGCTGTGTTTCCCTTACTGTTTACTGTAATAGTTAATTGTTGCACAGTTGCAAGTAGTTATACCTCAATGGGACAGCTTCTTCCTATTCACCTGAGGATACATCAGTATAGCAAAAACAAACAACTCCTTTAGCAATTCTTTTTCACTATTTTGTATCAACTTCATGAAACATGCAAGCTAGTTTTTTGCTGTTTGTCAAACACATTAAAATAAAAAAAGCCATTAAAAAGACATTCATAGTAATATTAAAATATATTCACAGATCAGAGACATCATGTAACGATCAGTGGGTGTGAAACCCCTGTGTCAACCAACTGGTTTGACTCTAGGCTAAACCTAAGGACAGTCTCCTGGTATTCACCCTTTAATCCCTATACAGGAATCTGGATTTGGCTGCAGGAGAGCCACCAGGCCACTATCTCCTAGAGTAGTCCCAGTGTGTGGTTGACAGCTGACCCATGGAAGTCAGAGACACTCGTGCAAAGCATAGAGGGATGAGACAGAACTCGTAATCAGTAACAGGGCAGAGTCTGAGAAACAGTCCAAAAGTTCAGGACAGGCAGCAGAGGGTCAGTAGGTGATTAGGCATGGGTCAGGTCAGGTGGCAAAGGATCAGAATCTGGTAATCAAGCAGAAATTGGTACACGGGCAGACAACCACAGTATTGCACCTTTGCAATATCTAGCAAGCTAGTAAACCTGCTCAGGCAGTGAGTGAGACAAATTGCATACACAGAAGAGCTGAGTAACATTATATGCAACTGCGCACAGAACCAACCCTTGCACTACTACAGAATAAGGTGAGTTTCAATGAAGAGTATCTCCAATGGACACACAGGACACAAGTGCCTGGTCCTGCTGGAGTGCTGGAACTGCACAATATACAGAGTAAGTAGAGCAACGCCCATGCCCATCCGAAGTAGTGGGACAGTGGCAGACACAAGCCACCATTGCTTCTGGCAGCTATTTATGAACACAAGACATTATACTGTAACCAAAAGTTTTCTTTTCACCTCAACTGAAAACTTGTAAAGTTTTATTGGAAGGCAAGAAAATACACTGATTTGTTAATAATAGGACTTGGAAAGAGAGGCTGTGGATATTGAAAATAACATCCAAAGTGTTTTATTAAAGAGGACCTTTCACCGCTTATGACATGCCTGTTTTAATAGCTACTGTACATACATTCCTCATGTAATAACAATTCTGGAACATCTAGTCTTATGGTCCATGTTGTGCCATTCCCTTATTATTTCTAATAGAGGTTATGAATGAATTGCTAGCAGTCTGCAGTAAGGGTATAGAGGGGGTGGTAACTAGTTGGGGGTGTTGTGTGTTCTTGCACAGTATGAAAATGGCAACAATGATTGGATAAAGTGAGTCTGTGCAGGGACACACCCCCAACTGGTTACCACCCCTCTGTACCCTTACTGCAGACTGCTAGCAATTCCTTAATAACTTCTAGCAGGAATGATAAAGGAATGGCACACATAGAGCCATAAGAAAAGATAAGAATTGTTATTACATGGGGAGTGCATGAAGCTATTAAAACAGGCATATCACCCTTCAGGAGCGGTGAAAGGTCCTCTTTAATATACATTTCTTTGTAAAGCACACATCTTCTACCTGTCTATCTGTCTGTCTATATCTATCTACAGTAATTTCTTTATCTTACTCATGCACACTGAAGGCATCAAAACTTTGAATTAACACATGTGGAATTATATACTTAACAAAAAAGCGTGAAACAACTGAAAATATGTCTTATATTCTAGGTTCTTCAAAGTAGCCACCTTTTGCTTTGATTACTGCTTTGCACACTCTTGGCATTCTCTTGATGAGCTTCAAGAGGTAGTCACCTGAAATGGTTTTCACTTCACAGGTGTGCCCTGTCAGGTTTAATAAGTGGGATTTCTTGCCTTATAAATGGGGTTGGGACCATGAGTTGTGTTGGGCAGAAGTCAGGTGGATACATAGCTGATAGTCCTACTGAATAGACTGTTAGAATTTGAATTATGGCAAGAAAAAAGCAGCTAAGTAAAGAAAAACGAGTGGCCATCATTACTTTAAGAAATGAAGGTCAGTCAGTCCGAAAAATTGGGAAAACTTTGAAAGTGTCCCCAAGTGCAGTCACAAAAACCATCAAGCGCTACAAAGAAACTGGCTCACATGAGGACTGCCCCAGGAAAGGAAGACCAAGAGTCACCTCTGCTCCGGAGGATAAGTTCATCCGAGTCACCAGCCTCAGAAATCGCAGGTTAACAGCAGCTCAGATTAGAGACCAGGTCAATGCCACACAGAGTTCTAGCAGCAGACACATCTCTACAACAACTGTTAAGAGGAGACTGTGTGCAGCAGGCCTTCATGGTAAAATAGCTGCTAGGAAACCACTGCTAAGGACAGGCAACAAGCAGAAGAGACTTGTTTGGGCTAAAGAACACAAAGAATGGACATTAGACCAGTGGAAATCTGTGCTTTGGTCTGATGAGTCCAAATTTGAGATCTTTGGATCCAACCACCGTGTCTTTGTGCGACGCAGAAAAGGTGAATGGATGGACTCTACATGCCTGGTTCCCACCGTGAAGCATGGAGGAGGAGGTGTGATGGTGTGGGGGTGCTTTGCTGGTGACACTGTTGGGGATTTATTCAAAATTGAAGGCATACTGAACCAGCATGGCTACCACAGCATCTTGCAGCAGCATGCTTCCATCCGGTTTGCGTTTAGTTGGACCGTCATTTATTTATCAACAGGACAATGACCCCAAACACACCTCCAGGCTGTGTAAGGGCTATTTGACCAAGAAGGAGAGTGATGGGGTGCTACGCCAGATGACCTGGCCTCCACAGTCACCAGACCTGAACCCAATCGAGATGGTTTGGGGTGAGCTGGACCGCAGAGTGAAGGCAAAAGGCCTAAGCATCTCTGGGAACTCCTTTAAGACTGTTGGAATACCATTTCAGGTGACTACCTCTTGAAGCTCATCAAGAGAATGTCAAGAGTGTGCAAAGCAGTAATCAAAGCAAAAGGTGGCTACTTTGAAGAACCTAGAATATAAGACATATTTTCAGTTGTTTCACACTTTTTTGTTAAGTATATAATTCCACATGTGTTAATTCATAGTTTTGATGCCTTCAGTGTGAATCTACAATTTTCATTGTCATGAAACTACAGAAAACTCTTTGAATGAGAAGGTGTGTCCAAACTTTTGGTCTGTACTGTATATTTGTCTATCTGTCTTATATCTCTTTCATATCTTTCTTTCATCTTTATCTTGGTAATATCAATCATATGTTCACACAGATATAGTAGGACCTGAAAGCTTGCACACATACTGTATCTAAGAGCTGAATCTTTATTACAGTTGTATCCGATCTCGATAATTCTTTGTGAGCTAAGCACCAGATCAGCACAAATCTCACTCCTGCCTTGTATTGTGCTACAATATGTTGTGTTATCATAAAAACACTGACAGTTAATATAGTCTGTCACTTCCAAAATCAGTATTGAAAATAAGGATTCCACTATAGGATAGCTGACCCAAAACATAATCATATCTTTTTTGTGAAAATCCAGTCCTCTTTTTATTTTTATGAACAAGGTTTTCAGTGCACTATGGGTGGGGTGCCTCCAATCTGTGCACCTGCTTTCTCCTATGTCATTACTACCGCCTCTAAAGTCTTAGAAATTGAAATCTTGGGGTCAGGGTTTTTAATGAAATTTTAAAGTATGTCTGGGATCTAAATGAATTTTAGGGTCAGGTCTGTATTAATTTGTGATCGGGCTTTGAATTTATATAGGAGTCTGGTCTGAGATATGAATTTATTCTGGGGTCTGAGCCGAGATTTGCATTATATAGTGTTCTGAATTTATTTATGGGACTTGAGGGTGGTCTATATTTATTTTTGGTTCTGGTTTAAGATCTGAATTTATTTGGTGGCCTAGCCTGGAGGTGGAATTTACTTTGGAGCCTGAATTTATTTAGCATTCTCTTTGTGTACTGCAGTTCATCTATTCCATGCATTAATTTAGTTGCCCACATATTTTTTATGACAGTGATTCTTTAAAATGAGGTCATTTACAAATGCTTTATGTCAGAGTAAAAAAGTAGCAAAATGTGGTGCAAGGGGCATTTTGCGCAAAAGGGAATGGGTACCTTCCAAAGTGCTGTAATGTATATTAATATGTTGATGTATACCGTATGTGGACGGTCTTTGTGTTTTGCAGCAAACTGAAACATGCGTTACATATATTTATACTGGCACTCACAGATTAACAATTCGATAACATTATGCAATACAGTTAGATACGGTGAATAATTATAATGCAATTTATTTACAAAATAAAAACAAATTAATAAAATCCCGTACTTAATTATCTACTATGTAAATATGTATAAAATAATCAAATTATATACTGGCAACATTCCATAATGTTCTCCAGAGTATGCACACCTATATATTAAGTCAACGTCCTCACAGACCTCACAGTGTAAAATGATTATTTATCTCCAGGAGCACGTTCTTTTTTATATGATCAGTTGTATTTGTTACATTATAAAGGCCACAGATGATGTAATTGTTTGGAATGGATTTCTCCAGTATGTAGCTACCAATATAAAAATAGAATAAGAAATGTAAAAATTGTGAAAAAAATCTATCTATCTATCTATCTATCTATCTATCTATCTATCTATCTATAAAAATGTATAAGTAAATGAACTGTATTTGTATACAAATGTGTTTGGTACTGTACAGTATTTTAATAATATTGAATGAGTTGACTATTAACCTCTAGGACTAAATCCATATTATGGCTGATAAAACACAAATTGTTAAGAGTTGGATGGCACCAATTCCTTAATATTACCACCAATGACTACTTATTTAGAGGGGTTATGCCATGATTGATTTAAAAAAAAAATCATGTCGAATAGACTAGAAACAGCCCTGTAATGCACATAGGTCCAGATAGCTCCACATTTACTGCTCCAATTGCTCTGCTAGTTTCTCTTCATATTTATTAGGCATGTATATTGCAATTAATGGACAACAAAACAAACATCTGATACATATATAACAATAAATGGACAACATCCAATCATTTTTACTAAAATCACCATGCTGTGTTGGCTCCTCTGTTATCTGAAAAACTATATATGGTCCCACAAACTGTTGTCAGCATACTTTTAGACGTATCATATTTTTCACCCCATGAGACACACCTGCCCATAAGACGCATCTAGGTTTTAGGGGAGGAAAATAAGAAAAAAGCTATTTTTCATCAGACTTCAGCTCAGAGCCCCAATCAGACCCCAGATCAGACCCCCAATGTTAATCAGACCTCAGAACAGACCCCAATCAGACCCCAGATCAGACCCCCAATGTTAATAAGACCCCCAGTCAGACCTCAGATCAGACCCGCAATGTTAATAAGACCCAGATCAGACCCCCAATGTTAATTAGACTCCTAATCAGACCTCAGATCAGACCCCCAATCAAACCTTAGATCAGATGCCCAATTGTATAAGACCTCCAATCAGACCTCAGATCAGACTCCTAATGTTTATAAGACCCCCAGTCAAACCTCAGATCAGACCCCCAATGTTTATGAGACCCCAATCAGACCTCAGATCAGACCTCCGCATTAATAAGTCCCCCATGTGAATCAACTTACCTTTTCTGCACTGGATGCCACCACCGCTCTTGAGACCCAGAACTCTTCCTGGTCTTCCTGGTCTGCACTGTGCTGTGACCCGATGCTCCACAGCATGAGGTTACAGAGCACGCCAATGTCACCACGCTCTGTGTAGGACATAGCACAGCAAGCAGCCAAGGAAGACCAAGAAGTACAAAGCCCCCACAGGGAGTGCTGCATTCACTGCTCCCTGTTCTTCCTATACTAATAAGCACTTCCATAATGGAAGCGATCATTAGTATTCTCCCCATGAGACGCACTGACGTTTCCCTCAGGGAAATGTCAGTGCACCTTATGGGGTGAAAAATACAGCAATTGTCTACCTTTTTTTTAACATATTTTCATACATATTTTATTAGGTTTTATATCTGTTTTTTGTTTGCCTTTATTCTGCTTGTAATAAAAAGGTTTTAATTTTGCTACTTGGGTCAAGTGGCATGATTATACATATTTATGCTCACTTGACTTTTTAGGCTCTGTGAGCACTCAGAGCATTTTTTTACCACTCAGTCAAATAGGTGATCCACTACCTTTTACTCCTAGATTCTCTTCAGGATGGCAGCTCAGGGTATGTGTCCTTTCTGCTGCAGCTGCCCCCGTAACTGCCACAGCTTCTAACAGAATATATGGTTTGTTGAAGATTTAAAGTGCGCATGTGTGACCACCTCAATGAAGTGGACGGAGAAATCAGGAAAATAACAAACAGCAGGTGACGCTATACAGATACATTTTTATGGAATAGCCACTGGCTATATTAATTTTTAAAGAGGACCTTTCATTTTTTTAACTTACACTATCTAAATACCTTTATTGTTAGGGCACCCCCGCTGATGCCAGCACCCGTTCAGGTTTTTCAAAATATCGCTCCTGCGCTCTGCTGTGGCCCCCTGTATATTTCCCGCTCAGTATGCTAATACTGAACATCAGAACAGGGAGGAGGAGACGCCAGGCTTTCTCAATGGGCGTCTGCTTCTCCCTGGCTGTGCCGCGATCCAATCACATCGGAGAGCATCACAGCCAAGGAGTTTTTTTCTCCCTGGCTGTCACCATGTACATGGATTTATACCCAAATTGGTTGAGAGTACCTCCTACATGAATGAGTGGGCCCAGAGAATGCCACAAAAACATACCCCCGACCATACTGCTGCCACCACCAGCTTGTGTTCCTCCAGTAATGGTTGCAGGGTATTTGTTCTCTGATGTTTCGCACCTGACACCCCAAAATCCTTTAGTTCAATGAAGCAGAAAATGCAACTCTGCGAATAAGACAACCCTTTGCAAATAGGTGGAGGTCTAATTTCGACAGTGCTGTGAAAATTGAAGCCTTTCCTGCTGATACAACTTAGTGCAGTGAGTAGTGAAATAGGACTACTCATATCATCTCTTTCTCATAACCCCAAACAACTATTTAATACCTTTAATTCTCTACTCCGTCCCCTGGTGCCCCCTGCCAGACCCCTCATCTCAGGCAAAGAATTTGTCTCATATTTCAAATATAAAATAGACAAAATCTGTGAAAGTGTCAAGCAACAATCCCTGCTACCCCCTGCATAGCTGTCCAGTGCTCTTCCTACATAACTCAGTTTACCATTCTTACAGAAGAAAAGCTTACCATCTTAATCTCCAAGTCTCAACTCACCATCTGTGCCCTCGATCCAATCTCATCCCACCTCCTCCCTAATCTCACCACTATAGTTATCTCTGCCCTTATCCACCTCATCAACTTATCGTTAACCCCTGGCATCTTCCCTTCCTCTCTTAAACATGCAACCATCACACCCATGCTCAAGAAGTCCTCCCTGGAACCATTCTCTTTATCCAGATATTGCCCCATCTCACTACCCCCTTTGCAACAAAACCCCTAGAAAAACATGTCCATCTCAAACTGTCCACCCACCTGTGATCCCACTCACTTTTTGATCAGCTGCAATCTGGCTTCAGATTCAATTACTCCATTGAAACTGCCCTAACCAAAGTCGCCAACGATCTGCTAGCTTCCAAAGCTAAACATCATTACTCTGTGGTCCTCCTCTTTGACCTGTCCTCTGCCTGTCCTAATTCCTCACCAACCTTCAGCATTTGCCATTCATACACAATGTCCTCATCACGCCACCTCTGAAGGCCCTGTACTGGGTCCTCTACTTTTCTTCATTCATACATTTGGCCTGGGACAGGCTTATAGAGCCCCATGGCTTTCAATACCACCTACTGTATGTGCTGATACAACACAAAACTACCTCTTTGGCCCAGATGTCACTTCCCTGCTATTCAGAATCCAATTCTTCTCCTCCTGCTTTCTAAAACTCAACATAGAGAAAACTGAATTAATCGTCTTTCCCCCATGTCACTCAGTCACACCCTATCTGACCTTTTCATTGCTTTCTCCAGTCTCGCAGATCTGCTGCCTGGGGATAACATTCTATTCTATCCTGTCCTTTAAGTCGCACTTCCAACCCCCCACCTTCACCTGCTGCCTTCAAATCAAAAACATCTTTCGTATTCACTCCTTCCTCACCCCTAAGTCAGCTAAAATACTTCTGCATGCCCTCGTCATCTCCTGCCTTGACTACTGCAACATTCTCATCTGTGACCTCCCATCTAGCACTCTTGCTCCCCTCCAATCTATTCATCCACCTTCCAGGTTAATCTACCTCTCCCCTCGTTTCTCTCCCCATTGCCCAGCGAATTCAGTATAAAATACTTACAATTATATATAAGGCTGTCCACAACTAGTCCCCTCCTTATATCTTTGACCTGCTTTCCTAATACATCCCTACATGTAATTTTTGATCCTAGCAGGACCTCCTTCATCTGTTCTTCACACAATATACTACAAGATTTCTCATGTGCATCCCCCATACTCTTGGACTCGCTACCCCAGTACATCAGACTCTCCCCAACCTCCAAATCTTCAAAAGTAACCTGAAAACCCATCTCTGCAGGAAAGCCTACCAGCCATACTGTAAGCATGCTGCCACCACACAGCTACATGAGCAGCCTTTACCCTCAGTTAACCCTCTGTTCTTTCCCCTTCCCTTGTAGATTGTAAGCTCTTGCTGGCAGGAGCCTCTCCCCTCTGTACCAGTCTGTTAATAGTTTCTTATTCATTGTACATGTGAAACCCCCTCTTGATATACAGTGCCATATAATTAATGGTGGTTTCCAATAAATAATAGTAATATAATAATAATCTGTCTGCTTCCACGCAGTAGGATTCACTGAACTATTGTTTTGGACAGTTGTCAGGTAGCCCCCTGGTTCATTATGGCCATGAGCTGCTCCAATGTACCTTGTCGGTCTGCCCTCGTGCACATTCGTAGCCAATGTTCACCTCTCACATCAATGGCATTTGGTGTTTCTCAGTTTTCATGTCGCTTATTTACAATGGTGCCATTTGTCCACTCACCATACAATTTCACTACAGTAGCACGAGAACAGTTCACAAACTACACAGTTTCAGAAATACCTCCACCTTTTGCATGAAAGCCAATAGTTTTTTTTGTCATAAATCTTTTTATTGAAAGTTAAATGGGTACAGAAAGGAAAAGTACACAGGGTACGGGTGAGTACACATCTAGTAATCATGTAAAATACACGATGAGGAGACATAACAAAAGTCCATTGAAGCGTTGAATGAAAAGTCCATCGTATAAATTGTAGCCCACATCATACGCAGAGATGTCTACTAGAAGGAGGGAGTACGGTTAGGGAGAGGGAGGGGGAGCAGGGGGGGGAGGTAGGAAAGGGAGGGGGGATGGGAGAGGGAGGAGAAAACAAGGAAGTAATGGGTGGGTAGTGTTAAACATTGACTCTCACATAAATTCTTAATAACATACTTGATATGGCATTGAGGATAGTATGACATAGTAGCATCATGTAAATCTAGTTACAAACTCACTAGAATAGAATACAACTCTTACAATTTCTAAATCCAAGAACCCATAAAGTAAAGTCATATATGATACACCTTGGCTAAATTGTCAGAGGTATGTGCCCCCAGACCGATTCTCCTTACCATGCCTGTATTTAAGCCATGGTGACCACATTTTGGTGAAATCAGAGTGTGCCCTATTAGCCCAACCTGCCAGCTCTTCGAGCCTACAAATCTGGTTGACTCTGTCAAGCCATGACTCGATGGACGGGGGGGTAGTGCTTAACCAATGGAGAGGAATAAGCAATTTGGCAGTCTGGATGAGGTGTGTGGCCAGATTTCGCTTTGACGGGGACCAGCGGTCAGTAGGTAGCCATAATAGAACAGATTCAGGAGTATAAGACTCACTGCCTTTGCATACGTGGTTAATAATTTGGGTGACTCCCTCCCAGAACGACGTGATGGAGGTGCAGAACCAGAATATATGTCCCATCGTCCCTTTCTCTTTTTTACACCTCCAGCATGTATCATCATCCACTACTCCCATTTTTCGAAGGGCTACAGGCGTCTTGTACCATCGCGTCATGATTTTATAAGAATTTTCCTGGATTCTCACACATCTGGAGAAACCATGAGAATGGGAGTGGATAGTTGCCACCTCCACTTCTGAGAAGGTGCGAGACAAGTCAGTTTCCCACTCTCTGATATAGTAAGGGGTGGCTCTCCCCGCCTCTCTAGAAATCAATTTGCTATACAGAAAAGAGACCAACCTAGGGATGGGTTTCTCTAAGCCTATCATGCTTTCTAGCCAGGTAGGTACAGTGGCCATTGGGAACATTGTATTATATTCCTCCATCACTCTATGCAAGTTTGCTTTGGCTATAAAGTTGAGGGGGGGGAGAGCCCTCACCTCCCAGAAATGAGAAATCTGATGCGGTTGTCACGTCAGAAAGAAAAGCATGCAAAGGCAGAGAGGTACATTTGTCCCACCCTGGGGGAACAGTTTGGGTGCTAGGTTGCACTATAAATGGTAGGAATTTAGCCGGCATCCATTTAGATGGGAGCCGGAACAAATAGCCATCCTTATTCAAAATCTGAAAAGCCCGTATTGTACCGGCTGTAATACAATTTCTTGAGGAGTAAGGTCGTGTAATGCCCCAGAGTCCCATCTCATCAGAGAGAGTGAGACAATCCTTTTCACATGTTGAGCTAAGGTTGCTATAGGTGGGGTCTACTAGTTGCAGCCATCTCTTTATATGGATAGCCCAATAAGACACTTGCGGGTCACACAAGCCAAAGCCACCCAGAGAGCGGGGTAACGTGAGTTTGCTATATGACAATCTAGGCTTTTTCTTTTGCCATAGGAAAGCGGTAAAGAGAGACCTTATTTGTTTAAAATATTTAGTCGGGTCCTGGATGGGCAACATCTGTAATAAGTACAGTAACCTGGGCATGATGTAAGTTTGCAATAAATTCTTTCGTCCTATCCAAGATAGAAAGGGTACTGAAAGAGTGGATAGTTGTGTTTTTATTTTCTGCAAGAGGGGGGGGAAATTAGCACTAAATAGCTGGGAGGGTTTTATTAGTAATTTGGACCCCTAAGTATTTTATCTGGGTTGATTGCCATTTAAAAGGGTATGAGGCCCGTAGGTGCCGTATGATTTTAGGTGGGGTATTTATATTGAGTGCCTCTGATTTAGAATAATTGATCTTGAAATTTGAAAGATGCCCAAAGTTATCAAATAGATCCATAATGTGAGGGAAGGCTTGTGAGGGGTTGGATATTAGCAGCAATAAATCATCTGCGAACGCAGCGCATTTATGGACAGTTTTCCCAACCTGCAATCCCTGAATGCCCTCCATTTCCCTAATAGCCTGAAGAAGAGTTTCCATGGTAAGGACAAAGAGATAGGGGGACAGGGGGCATCCCTGTCTGGTGCCGTTTGTGATGGGGAAACTCCCAGACAGGTTCCCATTAACTCTCAGACGAGCACTAGGTGATGTGTAGAGGGACATTACTGCTTGTACAAACACTGGGGGGAATCCAAACTTCTCCAGCGTTTTAACCAGAAAGGGCCAACTAATTCTATTGAACGCCTTTTCTGCGTCGGTACTTAGTAGTGTGAGTATTTTATTAGAGCGTAAGGCATGGTGGATAAGGTGGATTACTCTTTGGGAGTTGTGGCAACCCTCCCTCCCCAGAATAAATCCAGCTTGTTCGGGGTTAATTAAATGTGGCATTAATTGCTTAAGGCGATTGGCCAGCAGTTTGGCCCAGATTTTAATGTCCACATTCAAAAGCGAAATAGGGCGGTAGCTGCCGCAGTTGGATAAGTCTTTGCCCTCTTTGGGGATGAGGGTGATAAAGGCAGATAAGGCCTGAGTCGGCAAGGTAGCACCCTGTAGTAGTGCATTGCACCATTTGAGCATTTGTGGCAATAATGGGGAAAGAAGTTTCTTATAGTAGCCTGAGGGCAGTCCATCTGGACCAGGACTCTTTTGCAACGGCAAGGAGTTTACTACCGCAGAGAGCTCCGTTCCAGTTATGGGGGCCATAAGAGCGATCTTTGCCTGTTCAGGCACCTCCGGCAATGTGATATTCGCTAAGAAACTACTAATTTGGGTATCTGCTGGGGATTGCTCTAAATTATAGAGTGCCTCGTAGAATTTCCTAAACTCTTCAGCAATCTGCGTGGTCTGTGTGACCGGGGACCCTGCTTTAGTGAGTATGGAGTGAATGTAGGCCATTTCCCTCTCTTTTTTGAGGAGGTTAGACATAAGTTTACTGCCTTTATCCCCATGGGAGTAATACCTAAATCTAGCACGTTGAAAAACTTTAGCAGACTTAATGTTAAGGTGATTCAAAAGCTGTCGCCTTAAATCTATGAGGTCTTGCTGAACGGCAATAGATTTTGATCTTTTATGAATAGACTCCAGAGAGGAAATCTGAGCTAGTAGGGAATTAAGCATTTTAAGGTGTTGGCGCTTCCTAGCCGACCCCAGCGAAATGAGTTCCCCTCTAATGAATGCTTTATGCGTTTCCCAAACTATGCCCTGTGAGACCTCTTCTGTGTCATTAAGTTCAAAAAAGAATTTTAGTTTGTCTGCTAAATCCAAGATAACATTATCAGTGTCTAGCAAGGTCTCGTTCAGACGCCACTGCCACTCCTTTTCGGGGAGGTCTGCAAACTTCAGGGTAACTGAAACAGGGGCATGATCTGAAATGGTGATAAGGCCCATTTCAGCTTCCACCACCGCCTGAATATGATGTTCTGAACAGAAAATATAATCTAGTCTTTGGTAGGTATTATGCGTAGCAGAATGGTATGAGTAGTCTTTCCCATCCACGTTTAACAGCCTCCACGTATCCACCAATTTGGCATTGTGTAATGCCCGGTAAGCCCTTCTAATGCTAATTTGAGACAATGCAGAGGACCCGGTGGAGGAGTCTAAAGAAGGATTTAGTGTCATGTTCAGGTCCCCTCCAACTATCTTAACACCTTCTGCAAAGTCTTCTAATCTACTCAAAACACCTTTGAGCCAGTGGGACTGACGACTATTCGGTGCATAGAGCGAGACCAGAGTAACTGGGACGTTGCCAAGCTTTCCTTTTACAAAAAGAAATCTACCTTCTGGATCCGCATCAATCACTAAGTGCTGAAAAGGTATAGTTTTTCTAATTGCAATACTGGTGCCCCTAGAAGCTCCAACATGGCAGCTATGATACCACTGGTTAAAATAGGACTTAGGAAGGTTTGGAATCTTTCCGTATTTAAGATGAGTTTCTTGTAGGAAACAGATATCTGTGCGCAAGTGTTTAAGTAAAGATATAACCTGAGATCTCTTCTGAGGTACGTTGAATCCTCTAACGTTGAAAGAGGTGAGTTTTATAGATGCCATGTTGGGTTCTTCCGGTCACTGTCAATACTCCTCCGTGCAGATGTCAGTGAGAGTCGATAAAACTGAATAACAAAACAACACAAAGTAAACTTGGGTAAGAAACATTGCATACAGGTAGTCATCCCAGGCAAGCCACTATTGTCACCTCCTGGAATGTTAGCCGGGGGGGAGAGAATTATCCCTAAGCCTGAGCAGTAAGAAAGAGCCCACGGGACCCCGAATTCTAAAAAGGAATGAGTTACTGAGAACACACACTCAAATAATCAAACAATTGCATCGCCTGACAAGAGGAAGGCTGGCTTCCCCATTAAGCATATGGAGACATCAGGAGAAGTATATAGAAAAATTACTTATCAACAGATTAAACACGTTACAAGTCCCTGAGTGATTCAGGTCGGCTATTTTCTGGAATTTGGAGATTTGTTAGTGGTGACCACATTCCCATGGTCCACTCGTGGCAGGGAGGGCCAAGCTTCAGCTGCTGGAAGTGGCAGCCATGACGGAATGTCCAGAGGTTGTGAATCCAGTAGCTGCCAAACTTGACTCAGGTCCTGTGGAATTCGGACGGTGCATCTCTTATTATTGGCTGTGAATGATAGGCCAAACGGAAACAGCCATTTGTAGAGTATTTTCTTGCTCCGTAATAAATCCGTTAGCGGCTTGAGCGCCCTGCGCTTATTAAGCGTGGAGGGTGCAATATCTTGATAGACTGCGATATCCACTTGTTCATACCTCAGCGTTTTCCTCTCTCTTGCCGCCGTTAAAATAGCCGCGGTGTCCTGGTAGCTGAGGAGACCGCAGACCACATCCCTAGGCTTTTCGTCAGGCCTAGGTACTGGGCGAAGGGCCCGATGGATCCTTTCTATGGTGATGTTAGCCGCCCTGTCTGCCCCCAGCAGGTCTGTGAAGATAGTAGTGGCAAAGCGCTCCAGCGAATCGACTGCTACCGATTCTGGCAGTCCCTTGAACCGCACATTCCTCCTCCTACTGCGGTTTTCTTGATCCTCTATATAGAAATATGCTGAGTTCAGCGCCTCCATCTGGGCCTCTAGTTGCGCTTGCATTGCCGCACTATGCTGTACAATCTCTGCTTGCGCCGCCTCCAATGATTCAACTCTGTTGCCAATGTGGCGTACCTCACTTTTAATAGTTGAGAGTTCTTTCATGACCGGAGCCAGACCCTGCCGGATAGTTTTCTTCAGGAAGGACCTGGTGACCGCCACCTCCAGTTCTGCATCGGTCGTCACGGAGTCAGGTATGCTCTCCATGTCGGAATCTTCTTGGGCCTCCTCCGCCCGCTCCCGCGCTCCCGCCGCCATCTTGAGAGCGCGGGCCGGCGAGGCTCCAGAGCGCCTTTTCAAGAATTTGTCCATGTCCGATTGCTTCTTTTTCTCCCTCGGCGTCTCCGGTGGATCTTTAGGCCTTTCCCTGCCAGGCTTGCCCATCTTTTAGCTAGATTTTTGTGTGCCAAACTAATAAAACAGGGCCCTGTTAGCAGGAGCTCACACAGCAGCAGCCGTCTCAGCGCGCGATCAGGCTCCGCCCCCTATGAAAGCCAATAGTTATCCCTTTTTGCAACTCGATAAATCGCCCCTTTTACCGATGACAGCAACAAGGTATATATATGCAGACCACCTATCGCACACCTTATATACCCACCAAGCCAGTTCACAACATGTGACTTCCTTCATGAACTATGAGCTGCCGATTTCAAAAGTAGGAGGTGGTCATAATAATGTGACTCGACTATGTACAATGCAGTTTACTTACCTACATGTAACTGGATTATGATATAACGG
This sequence comes from Rhinella marina, assembly GCA_900303285.1. Classification (NCBI taxonomy): domain Eukaryota; kingdom Metazoa; phylum Chordata; class Amphibia; order Anura; family Bufonidae; genus Rhinella; species Rhinella marina. Next base: position 114,441 of record ONZH01019358.1, on the reverse strand, counting down.
TGAGCGGTACCAGGTGAAAAACTCTGCTTTACTACATCTGTATTATCAGTAAAGTTATATATTTAGCTGCAATTATCAAGTCACCAGGTATCCTTCTCTGAGGCTCCTTAGGTCGGAGTAGCTAATTAACCTTCATCACACAATCTAGGGATGTATAATCAGTAATCAGGGACTTGCATGTGTCACATGGAATATAACTTGATACATTCTTTCACGTTAATTAACAAGGTCATGACTCAGGTCTAGTTATTAATTGTCTCATTTGAATGGAATAAATACCTTAGATCTCATTCCTTGTATCCTCCATTAATAATGGGTGGGAGTTATTGTTCTCTACAACCAGTATGATCCCTTCCTGTCATTTTACTTTGCATTATCCATCTCTCTGATCTCCTATGGTCATTGTGTGAAATATTCAAAGGGCCATGCTTTGAAATATTACAACTCAATGTTACCTTACAGATTATTAAACAGGTAACTACAGTATATAATCCCCTCTAATACTTTGGTATTTTATCCCCAGATTTTCTCAGTAGTCTCTAAGCAGTTACTTCAAGTGTAATGTAATACAGTATATTCAGTCATTTCTGTTTCTGAAAAAGCTGGATAACAAGCAGGACTGTAGTACCTTGTGAGGTTGCCACCCTGCCTTCTTGGATTCTGAAAAAGTCTACTCCAGATACTGTAGATATGCAGCTATAAAGGAGTTTCAAATCTATAGCTGATGAGGCAGTTTGCCTGAATGGCATGAGAGAAAGCTGGTTGACTACTGTTATATGTTGTTCAGCAGCTGAAATGTGTATTACAGTGTCCTGCAGCTGATAAGGTGTGTATTATAATTACGCTTCAGCGATTTGAGCTTCGGATCATAGATCCAAAGTTGATTTGTAAAAAAAAAAAAAACTGGGGTCATTTATCAAACTGGTGTAAAGTAGAACTTTGCTTAGTTCTACTGGCCCATAGCAACCAATCACATTCCACCTTTCATTTTTCACAGCTCCTTTGGAAAATGAAAGGTGGACTCTGATTGGTTGCTATTGGCAACCAAGCCAGTTCTATCTTACACCAGTTTGATAAATGGCCCCATTCATTTGTAGTGCTGTTTCTGTACAGCATTAAGATGTATGGCCCGTGTAGCTAAACATTGGTATTCCTATCTGCGTATTTAAAATTTTTAAAAAATAGGAATCCAAAGTCGGCTTTGGTACTGAGGTACCCGCCAGTACCAAAACCGACTTCGGATTCCTATTTTAAAATGTTTTGAAATATGCAGATAGAAATACCGAAGTCATTCACTGAAGTCTCAAGCAAATTTGGCAGAGACAAAGTTCTTCTTCACCCAATTTTTAAACAGATGCTCCCTAGGGCAGTGAAAGGAGGGTACACCCTTTCTTCCCTTGGGGCAAACCGTGATCGTGCTTGAAGATAGATGGGATTCTCTTGGTGTTATGGGTGTTTTATGGGTGCAAGCAGGCAAGGAATTCAGCCAGTTCCATCAGCTTCTCCAGATCCGGTTGTTAAAACTACACATCCGGCTGGCAGCTGGAGATGAGCCCTTCCATTCCATAGTTTAGCTCCTTAGGCTTTTTAAAAGTTGGGTGGTATGTGTGTGTAGTGTATATGTGATGTATTTATTTATGTGTACCATGTATATGGTGTATTTATGTGTATGTGTGTTGCATATATGTGATGCATATGTAAACGTGTCATGACGATGCATGTCCGCCGTTGCGTAGGGAACCTGTTGTTAAAAATTTAAATCCCACCCTGGGTGCAAGACAGGAGGAGGTAGTTGGTGTGGACGTGCTGATTAAGAAAAAGACAAGTCTTTCTTTAATAAAGTGCAGAATTGGAGTTGGAGCCCGTCCAATGGTATCAGACACAATTCCGAACAATTCGCAGTGCAAATCTTCCTATCGTCATATAGCAACATATGGATATAAGCAAGGATGGGGGTTGTAGTACTACTTCCCCCTATTGCCCTGAAGTCTATCTCTTGCAAATCTTATCTGTAATTCCCAGGCTGAGGGGTACAGAATTAAGATATGGCTGTCCAGGACTGTGTCAAAGTGTGTAAGGTTGTATTAGAAATGTCCCTCTCACTGCAGTAAAGTCTACTGAGGGACTCCTGTACTCAACCATGCAGATTCTGGACCTTCTTGGTTTTGTCTTTCTCTCTTTGTAGTACTGTAGCGCAAAGACATATCTCCTAAGAAAAAGAATCATCTCCCTAGTTCTACCTATTAGAAGTGGCTCCTGGTGAGTCAATATCTGACTTTCCAAGAAGCCTTGGGTTTGACAAGGGAATATGGCCAGACCAGATATAAAATCATAGACAGCTATTTCAGTGTGCTTGCCCCTAATCAGTATACAGAGGATTCTGGTTGGCTCAGTACAATGCCTTAGAAGCAGCTTAAGAAGAGTGCTGAATCTCCTTATAGCGACCAGTCCTGTATGGAGACTGACTGGAAGTGCTCCATGGTATGAAGGCATATTGACGATGCTTCATGATAAATGAATATGCAAAGAAGTATCTCCAGAGAGAGAGAACTATCTCACAAGTGCCACATATTAATGACAATAAGTCTCCATAGCATGGAGTACTTCCAGTAATTCTTCATACAGGACTGATCTCTTTAAGGAGATTCAGCATCCTGCTTAAGCTGCTTCCGAACCATCAGTCTGAGCCAGCCAGAATCCTACTCCATAGTAATGAGGGATAAGCACCCCCAAACTGTCTATGAATGGATATCTTGTCTGTCTGTATTCCCTTGTCAAATCCCAAAACTTATTGGAAAGTTGGATGTTAACTTATGGGGAACCACTTTCAATAGGTCCGTCTGGGGACATGGTTTTCCTTTTTGAAAAATACCTCTTTGCATATTTGTTTCCCATGGAGAATTGCCAATAAGTCTCCATTCATGACTGTCCGTTTTAAGGAGATTCAGCACCCTGCCTAAGCTGGAGTACCGTAAAGTAGTATGGCTTTCATGAAGCAAAGCTTCCAAGAGTGAGCATATGTAGCTCCTCTCACATCCTCAGCCAACACTAGACTCACACTTACTGAACTAGGGGCAGACCTAAATCCATCACCTAGCTTCCTACAAGGGCAGAGTTAGGATTGTTAACCCTGACTTATCCACAAAAAACTATACTGGGTAGTACAATACATTAGAACAGGGATCAGCAACCTCTGGCACTCCAGCTGTTGTGAAACTAAAACTCTCAGCATGTTCCATTCATGTCTTTGGGAGTTCTGAGAACAGCCAAGCATGTGTGCATGCTGGGAGTTCTAGTTTTACCTCAGCTGGAGTGCCGAAGATTGCTGACCCCTGCATTAGAATATTAAATAACAATAAACAATTTTTGCAAGTACCCTATTCTGTGATACTGCAGAAGAACCTTCATGCAAAAGCTATCTGTGACTAAGCAGACATAAACAATGCCTGTCTAGTGCCGGTTGTCTCTAGACATGTAATACTTATACAAACAATGTTTTCATTCATTCATGTACCTTACAATAATAATAGCATAACTGTGTTAATAAATAAGCTGAGATAAACTGCTGATTTTCCAAGGAAGATCTTGCTCCCTCCCCCTTCCTTCCTCAAGTCAAGTGCTTGCTGCTTTTCTACCACTCCGGTAGGTTGACCTTCCATTATTCAACCTTTGTAAAGCAATGTAAACACAGAACAATAAGGTTAAAGGGGTTGTACAAGTTATGGAAAAAAAAAATATAGCACTGTAAATCTGATGGGCAGCAATATATAACTAAGTTCAGCAAGTTTTAGGCAAAAAAAAATCTATATTTCCTCATTTCCCTGGTTCTCTTCTGGCCTTTGTTTACATGCAGTAATAACAATCTCTGCCCCTCCCCCCTCCTCTGCAAAGGCAGTGAATATAAGTGCTGTGAGTACATGTCTGCCTGCTGGGATACTCAGCAGCATGTTGTTTGTGTAGGAATACAAGTCCCAGCTGTACAATGACACTGCTGATACACACAGGAAATTCTCCCTACCTGTTCTTGTACAATACAATTCCTCTATAGCTCCTTGCCCAGCATTTGTCTCCTCTCACTGCTGCAGCTACTATTTGTTGTAAAGCCTTGAGCCCTCAGTGTGTTCTGGCTGAAGGGGTTAATGTTTTATCTGAAGGAATCCAGGGAGAGAGCAGATAGCAGGAGCCCGGCAAAGAAAGGGGGCGTGGCCAGTGACGTCTTGTGTACAGACTGTTATCTGAACTCTGAGGCTTGTACACGAAACATCACAGACCAGGGAGATAAGGTGACATCACAGGTCATGTGACCCTCAGTCAACTCTGAGAAACCAGCAGCTTTAGAAACACAAAGTATATGGGAAAGTTGTTATACCTGACAAGTTAGAAACATATAAAGAACAAAAAAATAACTCGGACAACCCCTTTAACAAGCCGTGGCAGAGAAATTGTGTACTCAGCATAAGCCCATACAGGCCGCACTCAATGGCAAGTTGAATCTTCTAATCATGGATAAAGCTTTGCTGGAGACTAAATATTGCAAGCACCACAGTTCCTGCTTTTCATTCTCTGGCCAACACAATGAGGTGCGATTTAAGCCTCAGAGGCTTAGTACAACCCTATGGCTTCTAGTAGGGATGCTTAGAGAAAACCTCCCAGGAGCGACCAGAACCTCGGCATGTAGTATAGCGAACGCGGCTTACACACGACTCTGTTTCTCATATTAAAGAAGGTTAAACTGGGTACATTTTTTGGAAGACAAAAGAGCTGTGATCATAGCCTGGCAGAGATCAAAAACAGAATAATACCATGCGCTCATCTGACCGTTTTTCAGTTCTCGCCGTAGATTTCAAAGCTGACTTCAAAAGTGTTGTATGTAGTAGGTGGTAGGATTGTAATGACAATAGTGTGTTTCCACCGCAGCCCACTCAATGTAATCTGTGTGGGAGTGATGTAGTGCACATCATACAACGAATTGGGGGTAAACGCCCAGAAGACAGAAGTGCTCATTTTTATCTTTATTTAACTTCTGTAGCTCATTGGTTTTATGGAAACATTAAATTAGAAATTCTTTTGTTTTCACATCACAGATTTATAGAGAATCACTAGCTGCTATAGAATATGTACAATACATTTGGAAAGTCTTAAGAACCTTTGACTTTTTTCACATTTTGTTATGCTGTGGCTTTGTGCTAAAATAAAATAAAAAAGTTTTCCCCATCAAAACTAAAATTATGCATGGATGCAGTATTTTTCTCTTAAGAAGACAAACCCGACTATAAGACGCACCCCAGGTTTAGACAACAGAAAATTAGAAAAGGGAATGTGGTTTACTGGTGTTTCACTGAAGTGAAGAGGTCAAGGTCAGTAACTTTAGGGTGTAGTTGGGTGGGGGGTAGTTCTGGTCAGCTCCTGTTACCTTTACTGTGTAATCTGATGACCACTGTAACAACCAGCAATCGCTCATGTGGTCACCTCATTAAATGTACCTCCATTGCTCTGTTGTGTCCTTGTTCTGCTAGATTATTTTTAAGTATCTGTCTGCGACACACACACAGTTCTCGTACACACACAGCTCTGCTATACACACACACAGCTCTTCTACACACAGTTCTACTATATACACATACAGCTCTGGTACACACATACAATTCTGCTACACATATGTATGCAGTTCTGCTACACACATACACGCTGTAATAAAAACTCACATTTCCCTACGTTATTGCCGGCTGCATAGTTTTCCGGTTCTGGCTCCTCCCACTGATGACATCATCAAATGTTAAGCTGTACTTGGAGTTTTCTTTTCCTTCCAGTACAGCCGTAGGACCTTCCTCACCATGTGCTCTCCTGCTGGTCATACAGATCAGTGTCGGCAGGGAGAGAAAATGTGTGTGCAGATGCACCAATCTCTCACTAATTGAGCAAAGTGTTGTATTTTCACTCTGTCGGATCATTAAAGAAGCTGTCAGGGGGTCTGGCCATACTGGATCTCCCTGACTGTTGTCTATAAGAGCAGGCCCTTTTTAGCAAGAATTTTTCTTGCTAAAAAAGTGCATCTTATAAAACAAAAAATACAGTAAATATTCAGACCCTATGTTATGACAATTGAAATTTAGCTTTGGGGGCCTTCCATTTCTCTTGATCATCTTTGAGATGTTTCTATGCCTTGATTGGAGTCCACCTGTGGTAAATTCAGTGGACTGAACATGATTAGCAAATATAAACCCCTGTTTATAAAAGATCTCACAGCTGACAATGTATATCAGAGCAAAAACCAATCCATAAAGAGGACAAAACTGCCTGTAGAGCTCACAGACAGGATTGTGTGCAGACAATAAGGTACAAAAACATTTTGGTTGCACTGAATGTTTCCAAGAGCACAGTTAAATGAAAGAAGTTTTTAACAACCAAGGACTCAATAGTCTCTCTGGCTGAGCTCCATAAATCATGTGCCCAGATGGGAGAAACTGCCAGATGCAGAGGCGTAACTATAAGCAGAGCCTGAAGACCTCCTGCCACATACAATTAACAGCCCATGATAGATAGGGGTCCATGGAGCCTCAGTTTATGGATCTGCATGGAATACTCATTACCTCCTCTAGCTATAAGGAGACCGAATTGTTGCTGTCATTCATATGTAATGATGCACACAAGTTTGTATCTTGAGCTGCGTTTATTCTCTGGCACACCATGGTTTTTGCATGGTAGAATGGTTGTCTCCATGACAAAAGGTTTCCTGTATGAGAAAGTGTTAGACTTTTAACTTGCGTTAAAAAATAAGCGTTGTTTTGCGAACATTCCTGCACAAATTACGAACATACAGTCAGTGTTGTTAAAAGTACGCAATATGTAAGCATTAGCATACAAAGTGCGTACGAATCCTTAGCATACTATTGACTCGCAATTGCGTCATACTCACAAGGCTAGGCCGCGGCGTACAGTCTTTAGAGGCAGTCCATATGAGGTAGAAAAGTAAAGTGCTAACTATCCGTGTAAGTGCATAATTTACTAAAAAAACACCGTACAATAAGTGAATAATAGGACACATTGCAGAACCTGAAAAAGAATACACACAATGGGCTAAAGTGCTTGAACGTTGCTGAACCTGTAAAAACATTATTTCTAAAATACAGCAAAGACAAACATTTTAGTGCAATTTCAAATTTGCAAGCATAAAAGGCTCAGATATATGTTTGAGTCTCTCCTCGTGGCTGCTTGGCATGATAAAACACTGGAACACAGTCCAAAATTCAACTGTAATCCATGTTAGGTAATTTTGTAATCAAAACAGGTAACGTGTAATCCATATGGATGGTATAAAATAGCAGCAAATAGAGAACCCTCTTTGCAAAGGGGCTCCCAAATAACCTGAGAAGGGGAGGGGAAGGGAAATAGGCGTGCTTAGGCGCAAATGGAAATTTTCGGCAGAATGGGGGGGAGTCCTGACAAGCCATGTCCATCTGGGTGAGAGTCAAACAGGGGACAATACAAACTAAACAAACAAAACAAGTGCCAACTGGATCTCACCCGTCAGGTGCATTCCATGGTGTGGCTCCCATTGGTCCTCCAGAGGTGTCCTTTAAATCACTCAGCTAGTAGAAGGGTTCCTCAGATGAGGGACCTGAAGTCCTCCTCTCTTGAACTACTACTGAATGAGATCAGAGGATGCTCCTGCCTCCTGTAGGCCAAGCTGGCTGCCGTGGTGGAGCTCCACTGCCCTCTTCTGCCAGAAGTCGGACTTGACCGGGTCCGGGTGGTCACGCTGGCGAGCGCTGCAGCCACTTGCGCCTTTACTTTTCTGGATTCTCCTACTGGGACAGGGTAAGGACTTCTGGCTGCAGCGGTTAAGGGAAAGTTGCACCCAGGGAAGAAGCCCCAGCTCCCCTGGCTCCTGCTGACTTCATTTTCCAGGATAGTTGGTACTGGTGGATCACCATAAACTGGAACGTAAATGATGTTGTCGTCAGCTGACCCAGCTGAAAGTACTGTGATGGTGGTGGCACTGGCAGTCCAGGGATCAGAGGCTCTGGCTGTGGCTTCTCCCTGAAACGGAGGGTGCCATCTGGTGACTCTTGCCAGAAAGCCAGAGCCTCGATCCACTAAAAACCACAGGACGGTTCCCTTTTGCCACTCCAGTGTAGGGTCTCCCGGCCTCGGATGGTCCAGTACTTGGATGACCCAGTCCTCCACCGCATTCTGTAGTCCCATAGGGTCTGGGCGTGGGCTGTCACTGATGCTGGCACAATTGGATTCTGCCGCATGGAAAGTGTTGTTGTTGTTGTTCTCCTCCTGGACGGCGAAGTTGATGCTCCAGCCGCCTCCGCCGCACCAGCTCCACAAGACGGCAAGGTGAATATCAACTCAGGAGCTGGTGAGACTCTCTTGCACAATTGTGACGCTCTGATCTCTGGAGTGGGCAGTGGTTGGGGGTACTCATTCCCAAAGACCATTTCCCTCCACTTTGGTCGCAGTTGCTTCGCCATGCTGTGGAGTAATGAGGGAGTCTTCACTGCCTATACGTGCAAATAGTTAGTTCCCGGTGGCCCGGGCTGGTTTTTCCCGCTTCTGAGGGGGGTGTATCTTCACTTTCCTGCACTTGAGGGGGCATATCGTCATTTTCCCGCTTCGGGGGGCCGGGGGAGTGGGCAAGAAGAATGCGTATGTAGCGTACGTAGTGTTAGCGTTCAAAATTTTAAGAACATTTACAAATAATACGAAGCGAATCTGACAAAATCCGGATTCGCTTCGGAGTAGGAAAAATGGAGGATTCGATATCAATCTACGAATCGGCGAAAAGATTTGCTCATCTCTAGTGCTCATTCATTTTTTTATGTATCTTTTTAACGGTTGTGTTTTTCTTGTACAGAGCTCCAAATCCCGTTCATAGAGTTAAAATACAACATTCTGGCTTCCTAGATGTAAGCGGGGTCAGACGTAACAGTAAGGAATTTTTGGTACTTAGTGGTTTGCGTGGGACGAACTTGCAACTTCAACAAAGCGTTTAATGGTCTCCCATGGGGCTTGAAGCTTAGTGGTTAAAACAGTCTTGATACGCAACAGGTTTAGCAGTTACATTCTTATAATAGGCAACAGGTGTAGTGATTTCCTAAATCTTTCAATGAGGACACCATCTTATGCTGCGGCAACAGGTAAGGATAACAAATTTACTGGAAGCAACTTACTCTTATTCTGGCTTGCATCGCAGCAAACTCCTGGGTCATGACACTTTGGGGGTAATTTACTATACTGAAATACACTTAAATTAGGCATATTTCAGGCACATATGGCAGTGCAACAGCATCGGCCTGCTCACGCCAGTTCTAAAATTTTGGGTGTGGGTGGGGAAGGGGATGGTCTCATTCACTATTTTCTACTCCTGTTTTAGACAGAATAGAAAATGGTCTAAATGTAAGACAGCAAGGAAGCTGTCTTATATTTAGTACTGGCGCTGGATGCGCCCGAAGTTATGGAGAGGCCGGGCCTCCTCATTACTCTGGCGATCAACTGCCATCTATAGGGCTTTATTAAGACCGGCGTCTACAATGGTGGTCTTACCAAATGTGCCCCTTTTTCTCTGCGTCCCCTTCTGCTTGGCAGCTATGAAGATGGCTTTCCTGCTTGGTGTGGCTGGAAGTTTAGGGATGCACTAACATGACAATAAGATCAAGATAAGATCAAGAAAGACAAACACCACTTACATTAAGCAAGGTGCAACTTGCATGCACTAGGGACGCCATGGGGGTGTACTCCACCTGATCCCCCACATACAGGCTGTGACGAGGCTGGGGCAGGTACGGCTGTTTAACTGACCTATGGCCCACAAAGTACTCCTTGCCGTCCTCGTCGTCTGCTAGGAAGCCAGAGCTTCGCTTGACCGAAAACCACAGGACAGTTCCCCTTCAGCGCTACAATTTAGGATCTCCCTGCCTAGGATGGTCCAGTACCTGGATTACCCAGTCCTCCATGGCATTCTTGTAATCCCAGAGGGTCTGCGCGTGGGCCGTCACGGTGGCACAATCGGGTTCTGCCTTATGGAAGGTGTTGTTAATCTCCTCCGGGGCGGTGAAGTGGACGCTCCAGCCGCCTCCGCCGCACCAGCCACAGCAGCAGCACCAGCCGCCTCACGACGAACCGGCTCACGATGCACAGCAAACTCAGCAGCCGGTAAAGAGAATAAGGGCACTGAAGCTGGGTTTCTCTGTATACACTATTTTGTCACTGCTTGAGAAAGGTTCCATTGTGTGGACCGAAACGTTGCGTTTGGGTGAAATAAACATCTTTTTATTTTACATCTGGAGTGCCATGGAATTTTTTCATATAATTATATATATATATATATGTATATATATATATATATATATACTACTAAAGTCAGGAATTACATCAGATTACTAACAAGAATCCACTCAATATTTCAAAACCTTAAAGATTAGTGTAAACCTAAAGTGTTACAGTGCTAAAGTGAAAATGAGAATATAAAGAGAGTATAACGTTTTCCTCCGGTACTGAGACCCTATGACGGATCTCAATAGCGGAAAGGGAAAGTGCAGATGAAAAAGTAGCCAAATGTACACATCTATGTAATATGCGATTGCCATCACTGTCTTCCAACCTTTTCTCTCTCCCTCCTGTGACTGTCCTTAGGTCTATAGGGGACACAGGCATGTGCTCTCACTATAGCTTGGAGACAGCCATAACTAGATCACTTGATCAGAAGGTCTTTGTGCACTTAACACCATATTTTCCAACAGCAATTACACAATTTGGCACTAGATGGCAATATAACCTTAGTGCTGCAAACAATATACATATCTACAGTGCAATACATGTAGCATGGTGCAAAACAATACCAGTAGTGTGTTTCCCTTATCCTCAGTGCAGTTTACCTGTAAGGTATTTTGCACCCTCCCCAAGCAATATGAGTGGCAGTACACCATCACCGGCTGCCTGCGACCTCTCCCACCACCATGTTCAGGCTCTGGGTACACAGAGTGTTTCACCCACATTAGTGCTATGCATTTTTGCAGTACTTTTGTTGGCATTCCTCAGGCGTTCCAGGACTATGACTGTAAGTCCAATCCATAAATCTTAGTGCAGATCCTATTCCTGTCCATATCTGCAAATGCAGCTTGCCCATTAAAGCCTATGGGATGGGAAAAAAATGCTATTAATCTATGGGATACAAAAGATGGCACCTTAATATTTGTTGAACTATAATCATCTGGGGAACTACAGTACATGGGGCAAGTTGTAATGGCGTATTATTTTTGGGAGCACTATCTTCCACTATTGTTTTCAAGAGTGTTGTCTATTTAGCACTATTTAATATAATTTAAGTACTGCATTTTTGGACACAGTGGGTACAGTAATAGGGGGGAATTGGGCATCAACAGTTGGAGGCATCAGTAGGATAGGGAGTTTATGTAGGTTTGGAAAAGGTAGGGTCAGGGCCGGCTCCAGGTTTAGGTGGGCCCTTGGGTGATAAAGTCTCAGTGGGCCCCCTTACACAGTGATAACTCTCTAAGTATAGATAATATAGTAGATGTCCCCTGCAATCCAATGTAACAGCAGAGATAACACAGTGATGGCTATCTGAGTATAGAAAATGTAGTAGTGTTACCTGCAGTCCTGTGTAAAACCACAGATAACACTAGTGCTGATAATGTGGTAGTGTTACCTGCAGTCCTGTGTAAAACCACAGATAACACTAGTGCTGATAATGTGGTAGTGTTAACTGCAGTTCTGTGTAATACCACAGATAACAATAGTGCCGATAATGTGGTAGTGTTACCTGCAGTCCTGTGTAAAACCACAGATAACACTAGTGCTGATAATGTGGTAGTGTTAACTGCAGTTCTGTGTAAAACCACAGATAACACTAGTGCTGATAATGTGGTAGTGTTACCTGCAGTCCTGTGTAAAACCACAGATAACACTAGTGCTGATAATGTGGTAGTGTTACCTGTAGCCCTATGTAAAACCACAGATAACACTAGTGTAGATCGTGTGGTAGTGTTACCTGTAGTCTTATGTAAAACCACAGATAACACTAGTGCTGATAATGTGGTAGTGTTACCTGTAGCCCTACAAGACGGACGTGTCTACACCCGGGAGTAAAGTCATCATCCTGTTGGGAGAAGGAGTGACCTATCACTACAACAAGGAGCGGGTAAAGTAATAACCATTATACGGGAATCTCCTGCTATTGTATGCAAAAACAATTGAACTATCATAGAGACAAACATTTACCACTCTACATTTTGTTCTTATGCCCTTTTGCTCCTGACAATATAACCCCATTATTAACGGAAATAAAGGGTGTATATCGATCTATTTGAAGCACATCAGCTGATTAATAGACCCAAAAAGACTTTACACCAGGACAGCTTGCCTGAGTTTTTTGAGGATTTTCTCTTTTGAATCTCTTTTTCATTTTTCTTTTTTATCTTTATTTATTTAATCACTGTTACACATACCAGTGTGATATTTTTATCCTTCTTCATTATTATTATTATTTTTATATTATCCAAATATATTTTCCATGATCCCCAAATAAGAGTGTGCACAATCTTCTATTATAACAGATAACACTAGTGTAGATCGTGTGGTAGTGTTATCTGCAGTCTTATGTAAAACCACAGATAACACTAGTGCTGATAATGTGGTAGTGTTACCTGTAGCCCTATGTAAAACCACAGATAACACTAGTGTAGATCATGTGGTAGTGTTATCTGCAGTCTTATGTAAAACCACAGATAACACTAGTGTAGATCATGTGGTAGTTTTACCTGCATCCTTAGTGTGCCTCCCTGTGCCTCTCCCATGGACTCCATGCTGGCGGCGCTGTCTCCTCTTCCGTCTTCTTCTCAGAACGTCCTGATGCAGGTGCGTCAAGACATAGGAAGTACTGTGGGCATGGTGACAGTGACAGACACAGGGACACAGGGACAGATACACACACAGGGACAGACACACACAGGGGGACAGATACACTGGGGGGCAGACACACAGGGGGACAGACACACAGGGGGACAGACACACAGGGGGACACACAATGGGGGCCAATTACCTTCAAAAAGACCCTATCTGGATAGGGGTTCAACTAATAGTTTAACACATTACGCCACCATTGCTGGCTAAATACCCTGCTTGACCCAGATAACTAATAAAATATAACTTTGAATGATGTCCTTAAAACAATAAAGAAAAATTAACAAAATGTGAGCTATCCTATCTTTTAAAATTACTGTTGTCTGTGTATGCTCAGTATATCAGTACACACACACACACACAGGGGGACAGACACACACACACAGGGGGACAGACACACACACACACAGGGGACAGACACACACACACACAGGGGGACAGACACACACACACACAGGGGGACAGACACACACACACAGGGGACAGACACACACACACACACAGGGGACAGACACACACACACACACAGGGGGACAGACACACACACACACACACAGGGGGACAGACACACACACACACACAGGGGACAGACACACACACACAGGGGGACAGACACACACACAGGGGGACAGACACACACACAGGGGGACAGACACACACACAGGGGGACAGACACACACACACACATACACACAGGGGGACAGACAGACACACACACACACAGGGGGACAGACACACACACACACACAGGGGGACAGACACACACACACACAGGGGGACAGACACACACACACACACAGGGGGACAGACACATACACAGGGGGACAGACATACGGGGACAGACACACACACAGGGGGGGGGGCAGACACACACACAGGGGGACAAACACACACATACACACACACACACAGGGACAGACACACAGATAGGCCTCACCACACTCCAGCCAGGCTCCTCTCCGTACTGGAACACAGCTCTTGGCTCCTTCCCCACTGGTCACATGGGCGATTGCATCACAAAGGTCCTTTAGCCCGGTAGGAAACTTCACCTACTCTGTTCTGAGTCCTGGGGCTGCTCACCCCAGCAGTACACTTCGCAAAAATTGCCTGCACTGCTGGGGTAAGCTGCCCTAGAATCCAGAACAGACATTTTAATCAAGACCAGGAAAGCGGCTGCAGAAGTGAGCAGGCACAGTGGGCCCCCTCAGGGGCAGTGGGCCCCCGGCACTTGCCCGGGTTTGCCGGGTGCTGACGCCGGCCCTGGGTAGGGTGGATGCTGGAATAGTGAGGAGCCAAAGATGTAGACATAACTTCTTCCAGCCACTGCTCTGAAGACACAAGTCAAGACTGGAAGAGGTTGTCATGGGGGTCCGGGCCTGATGGAAAATACAGGAAAAGTGTAGAACTCAGTTATTGAATCACTTATACGGTCTGCAGAGGGCCTGTGTGAACTGGTATCTACCATTGTATAGTTACAGCATTGTGGTAATACTGATCTTTGTGTAATGTGTTATGTACAGTAATAGTATGGTGGTAGTATTATTCAGTCACTGTTTAGTGGTATGGGTAGTGGTCATGGTGTGGTTTTACATGGATTTTCAGTATCCCGTGAAGCACCGTAAAGGATGTATTACTACTGAAAGAGTTAATTCAACGTTGCCAAAAAATAGTTTGATTTATGGGAAAAGCGGTTATTTTTATATGCATTGTGTATACCCAGTGGCAAATGTATATGCAGTTACATGGTTAACTTTGGTCCACTGGTTAGGTTGTCCACTCCTGGTTAATACATCTAGTCTGAGGAGAGCTGCAGACAGGATGTGAGGAGAGTCTTTGCAGACCAGGCCTCCAGCTGAGAGAACCTTCATCTCTGAGGCGTCATCTCACTAAGAAACAACTCCAGAGTACTCCGGAGAGAAGGGGAAAAGCCATTTTAGAAGGTCTAACACCACATCAAGACTGTGCAAGATGACATCAGCGAAGTACAACCTGTTTATGGCTAGGGATTTTGCTGCTGTGGAGGAGGAATATCTCTCAAACACCTTTGGATTGGTCAAACAGATGTTAAATCTGCACCCCTCAGCTCGGGAACTGCAGAAAGGATTAATAAGAACAGGATACCCCACCTATGGTTACATGGAATGATTGCAAAGTGTCTTTAGTGAGAGAGAGACTGGAAGTACTACAACTGTCAATATTGTTGCTGCCTATGGAAAGTCCATGGGAAAATACTGCTTGTGAAATACCTCTGAATTGTGCTATTGTTCCTACCTTTGCTGTAACATCATCATAAACTCAGTAAACAGTCTTTATTTGTTGCATACAACAAGCTTTCTTACTGACCACCATACGTACATCTGCTGGCTTCAAGACATGCCATCCTGCCTTGCACCCTACCAACTGGCCACCATCAAGAGCACTCCAAGTACCACCAAACAGGAACGCCAATACCAGGGAATGCTCCAAGAATAGAAAAGGTGCCTAATTGCCTTATTTTGGTGCACATTGGATCTGCACCATTGTCCTGTTAAGCTATGTTCCCTTGTCAAGCCAGGTGCAGTTTCTAAAAACATTATAAATGTCTGTCAAAGCATAAACACCAGCTATGTGCACAAATTAATACAGAATTCTGTTCCTTTTTCCCCCATTTTGTTCATATTAGTATAGTTCCAGAGGAGGTGGATCATGGCCCCGTGATTGAATCCCGTCACGCCTCCAAGCCCTTAAACCGGGATCACATCTGTGCTGTGAACTCTGGCTTTTGGATGGACAAAAAATACTACAAGCAGCATTTTACATCCAGATGAAAGCCGGCATATATGCCAGCAGGCGGACACAGTGGTATCTGGCTGCGTTCCCTTTAATGCTATCTTGCTTCCCCTTAAGAATTTTACACAATCAGCAATGCCACACTTCAGTCTCACAATTTTTCTTCCACACGTTAGTTGGAAGAGACAGAGTACATAACACAACGTCGCAGTGTGAAACCAAAGCCTCGAAAAGCGTTCGGGGAATTGAGCAAATGTAAAGTGATGTAAGAATTAAGATATGCAGTTAGAAGGCACCTAGTTTACAATAACCCGTTCTTGCGGTGGAATTAAGTACTGCTAAGTGATACGGGACAGAGATAATTGAATCTCGTAACTTTCTGGGACATGTTACAATGTATCAGTTTACCTTTTAGTGCCAATTGCGCTTGTCCCAGAGGAGCTTAATGGAGTCTTCCTGAGAAACTCAGGATTTCAACTTTGATGATTGACCCCAAAAAGCTATGAAGTTTATCTTAAAGCCAGATGGGGCAGACTTTGTATCATTAGAAAACATTTCCACCTAGAGTCAAAAATTTTGAAAGTAAGAAGGAGTTGTTCTTTCCCCCAGGGATTTTAAGATATACAGTCCCTGACAGAAGTTCTGTCGCTTATCCATGTTGTGGAAACCAAAGCTTATAACCTAACTTAAAATTCATCCATTGGTTTTAGAAATGACTCATATGAAAGCTGAAACCCTCCCAAATGAGTTTTTTTTTACGAAAATAAATTTGCTTCACTGCTGAAATATTGACCATTTAATGAACACAGAAACATCAGATTTTGGCAAAAGTTTAGTCGCCAACAGAAAGTAACGTGAAAATCAAGCAAATAATTCACTTGAAATACAAAGATATGTTTCATAACATTAGTGAAAGTTGTGGTGCTATTAGAGCCATATTTAATATTTTGTGTGACTTCCATGAGCTTGAAGGACTGCATCCATGTGTTTCGACAATGATTCATACAATTTATTGATGAAGTCATCAGGAATAGCAAAGAATGCAGTCTTACATGCCTCCCAGAGTTCATCAAGATTCTTTGGTTTTGTCTTCCAAGCTTCCTCTTTCATCCTACCCCAAACATGCTCAATGATGTTCATGTCTGGTGACTGGGCTGGCCAGTCCTGGAGCACCTTGATCTTCTTTGCCTTGAGGAACTTTGATATAGAGATGGATGTATGAGATGGAGCACCATCCTGCTGCAAAATATGACCCCTTTTATGATTGGGAATGTAAGAGGTAGCTAATACTTCTTGATATTTTAGGCTATTGATATTGCCTTCCACCTTGCAAATGTTTCGCACACCCCCATACTGGATGTAACCCCAGACCATGATCTTTCCACCACCAAATTTAACTGTTTTCTGGGTGTATCTTGGATCCATACAGGCTCCAGTAGGTCTCCTGCAGTATTTGTGGCGGCTGTGGTGTAATTCAACTGAAGATTCATCTGAGAAATCTACCTTCTGCCACTTTTCCAGCGTCCATCCGTTTAGCAGGCTGTGGGCCTTGGCAAATGCCACACGGTTTTTTAATTGCCTTTTGTTTAGTGCTGGCTTCTGGGCACTGATTTGACCATGGAGGCCATTTCGAGACAGAATCCTACAAACTGTTCTAGTTGACACAGGGACTTGAGGAGACCAGGCTTGTTGGAGCTCTGCTGCTGGCTTTTTATTTTCGAACCAACAAACGTTCCTCCTGAGCAGTTGTCTTGCGGGGTCTGCTGGACCTGGGCTTGTCAAAAACATCTCCAGTCTCTTCAAATCTTTTTTTAATTCTTTGTACTTGACGCTGAGACACATTAAAGGTGCCAGCCACCTCTGCAGTGGATCTGGTCTTTAGCCTCTTGATAATCAAGGCTTTGGTCGCAGGGTGGATTTTTGGCATGTTGTCAGAGGTCAAGTTGCAGTTCAAGTGAAGGTCTTGGGTGCTGGAGTTCTTTTTATACACACCCACTAATTAACCGATCAATTAGTGAGCACAGGTGAGGCTGTAAACTACAGTAGGATTGGGTGCATTATATGACAAGGCGACAAAACTTTTGTCTTGCCAAAATCTGACGTTTCTGTGTTCATTAAATGGTCAATATTTCAGAAGTGAAGCAAATTTATTTTCGTAAAAAAAAAACTCATTTGGGAGGGTTTCAGCTTTCATATGAGTCATTTCTAAAACCAATGGATGAATTTTAAGTCAGCTTATAAGCTTTGGTTTCCACAACATGGATAAGCGACAGAACTTCTGTCAGGGACTGTATGTTCAGACATTGTTCACAGCTATAGAGGTTGTAACCTAGATTTTTTCCAACTCTTTTTAAAATCATATAGTGATCGAAACATGTGAGTGCTGATGCTCTTGTCTAGCCGTTGAATTGTTTTGAACTATGTGATTTAGTAAACCACTGGACATTTTTACTTGCCTGTGGAGCTGGATGTTCTCGGATTGGATATTTTTGAGACTGCCTGCTTATACAGTACATTGATACTAAGTAGTACTCAGGTCCTGGAGTCTGAGGGAGCCCAAAAGATTATTCTACCACACAGATCAGTGCTATAAATGACATCTTACCTGTGGGCCCTGCTTCAGATTTTGTTTTGGGCTCAGGGACTTCGTGTAACCCATTTTTGTTCTTTGCTTGACCTCTACCTCTTCATGGTTTTCTTGTCAGATCATGCATTGGGCTCAGGGCCTTCAGGTAACCAATTTTTGTTCTTTGCTTGACCTCTACCTCTTTATGCTTTTCTTGTCAGATTATTCATTGATGAGTCAGGCAAAAATAAGTGTACCCTGTGCTGGTAATTCTCTTCCGCCTTTGTTGGTGAGGCAATAGCTATGCAGCCAGGCCAATCAGCAGTATGAAGAGGCTGTAGTGTTTTTCTGTAAGAGCTGTGACCTCCTCACAACTTACCAGGCACAGTGACATACATTGAATACTGTCTGTTTTTGGCATTGCAGCTTAGGCTTATGCACTTAAAGGGAACCTGTCATGCTGACCATGGTGTCTGAGCTACAGGCAGCATGTTATAGAAATAAATATATGCCCCATAATTAATGGTAGGGGACGATCCAACTCATCATCAGTACATCAGTACACAGAAAAGCCACTGCAACAAACAGTCTCCTTCACTGGGAGAGTTGGCACCTCGGGTCCTTGTGAAATGGATTCTTAAAGGTCAATATCTAAGGCTGAGGAGGAACTGCTCTGAAACCACTGGGTTTAAGAAACAATCCAAAGAGTTAGACCAATGCTTTCAGAGATGTAGGTACCCCAAAAAATACTTCAAAGTTCATATAGAAATGCCTTAGAACAAAAGCATGAGGAATTGTTAACCCCCCAAGGCTAAGAATCACGTAGAACTTAGATCTGAATTTAGGATTATGGGATATTCGATAATAGCTCCAGAGAAGTAAGGGGAATTTTTCCTAATTACTAGAAAATTCTCCTCATTGAATTGCACAATAACTTACAGGGTCTTCTTCGTAGTTCCCCTCTTCTTACATATAGAAAGGGACATAGCCTATGTGATCAACGAGTTTTGTGCCTCGAAGAAAGGAGGGTGGCTGGATAGGCGACCGTTTGGAAATTTTCTCTGCGAGGACTGTAAGGTGTGTGTGTAATTCTATGCTAACATGCAAAGAATTTACTGCATCATCCACCGGTCAGTCCTTTTTTATTAGGGCATTTATTACCTACAAGACAGCAGGAGAGGTATACCTATCCACGTGCACCTGTCCCATGGATTATGTGTGGAAGACAAAAAGAAACATGTAGAAGACATCCAAAAAAAAGAAAGATACCCATGTACTGTAGCAAGACATATGAATGATGTACACCAGGGTGACTGGAGAGCCTTTAAGAGTTATTTTACAGAAGGCGGTCAAGTGGATCTTCTAGCTAGATTCCTCCAGGCCGAAGGGTCTAAATGAAAAAATGTTGTTTACCTGTTTCTTATAGTGACACCTATTTAAGAATATTGTCCATACATTAGCTCCCCGGTAAAGATTTTGTAGTTGATGTTTGACCATTACATTATATTCAGTACAGAGACATTGTGCCATTCTATTTAGCTAGTTCCACTAGCAAGGGTTAAAAAGCTTAAAAAAAATAGGCCCCTAATCTTGTTCAGTGGTCCTTAATCAGAGAGCTTGAAGAAACCCTAAGTAATCTAATTACCTCCATGGACATTTCATACATATACTTTTTTATTTTTACATATGAGTGCAGATATACAAATTTGCCCTTTATCTGGCCTGAGTACTGTCTGTACTTCATGTATACTCTGTACCAGCTGTGTACAATTAACCAATTGCAAGTAACCTTCTAACAATGCTGAGTCATCCACTATGCAGATGACACACACTACCATTGGAAATGCTAAAACAATATGGCCGTGTGCACTTGGAGTTGGATGCCTATGCACAGCTGTGAGAGTGGCTTTACAGTGACAGTGGGGACACCCTGCCATTGGAATTGCAGGAGCCTGGTGGTGGATGAGCGGGCCAGAATTAGGACTGTCACAGGTGCACGTGTGGACATCAGGATCTACTTCCTAGCACGCTCACTGGTGCAGACGTGCAGTTCAGAAAAGAGGATGCCAAAAAAAACCCAAGTACCACTAGACTATTCTTTTTACTTTAGAGTTTTACCTGCCCACAATAGTTATGGTAGGAGGGGCATCATTTACCACCATATCCCTTTAATTAACCTATGGGAGGAGATTAGGACCCTATAAGTTACCACATGATATGAACATTAGATAGCCAGACCATTTGAGATATGGAGTAACTCCACATCCCACAAAAAACCTTGCTGATTGGCATACAGGATACCCTGACAACTAGGTCTCCAATCTGTCTTATGAGCCATTCATAACCCACTAATGACACTGGATAATTTACTAGCAGAAACGCGTTTGGGTAAAACTTTAAAAATTTTCTGCCTCACATGTTTAACATGGGGATAGGAAGGGCATAACGGTCACTGAGTGGGGTTGCTCTTCTCAGGGCGGGTGCTCTGCAGAGGGAAAGTACAGGGACTCTATCTTTAGGGCTAGGTAGATGATTCTATTGTAACCATAATCAACCAGAAATATAGCACCTGTGGATCAAAAACAGCTAGAAGAACCAAAGACGGACTACTTACGTAGCATCGGCGGATCTAGAAAAAAAATCAGACATTTTTGAGTCACAATCAAGCACCAGCCCAACAGCTTAAAGGGGTTGTCCAAGTTATGACAAAACATATATAGCACTGTAAATCTGATGGGCAGCAATATATAACTAAGTTAAGCAAGTTTTAGGCAAAAAAAAATCCATATTTCCTAATTTCCCTGGTTCTCTTCTGGTCTTTGTTTACATGCAATAACAACAATCTCAGCCCCTCCCCCTTCTCCCCCCCTCTCTGCAAAGGGAATGAATACAAGTGCTGAGTGACATGTCTGCCTGCTGGAATACTCAGCAGCATGTTGTATGTGTAGGACTACAAGTCCCGGCTGTACAATGACACTGCTAATATGTACAGGAATTTCTCCCTACCTGTTCTTGTACAATACAATTCCTCTACAGCTCTTGTGCCCAGCATTTGTCTCCTCTCACTGCTGCAGCTACTGTTTGTAGTAAAGCCTTGAGCCCTCAGTGTGTTCTGGCTGAAGGGGTTAATGTTTTATCTGAAGGAAACCAGGGAGAGAGCAGATAGCAGCCCGGCAAATAAAGGGGGTGTGGCCAGTGACGTCTTGTGTACAGACTGTTATCTGAACTCTGAGGCTTGTGAATGAAACATCACAGAGCAGAGAGATAAGGTGACATCACAGGTCATGTGACCCTCAGTCAACTCTGAGAAACCAGCAGCTTTAGAAACACAAAGTATATGGGAAAGTTGTTATACCTGACAAGTTAGAAACATATAAAGAACAAAAAAATAACTCGGACAACCCCTTTAAGAATCTGCATATTGATAGGTACAGGTATATTAAAGAATGGTTAAAGGGGTTGTCCGAGTTATTTTTTTGTTCTTTATATGTTTCTAACTTGTCAGGTAGAACAACTTTCCCATATACTTTGTGTTTCTAAAGCTGCTAGTTTCTCAGAGTTGACTGAGGGTCACATGACCTGTGATGTCACCTTATCTCTCTGCTCTGTGATGTTTCGTTCACAAGCCTCAGAGTTCAGATAACAGTCTGTACACGAGACGTCACTGGCCACGCCCCCTTTCTTTGCCGGGCTCCTGCTATCTTCTCTCCCTGGTTTCCTTCAGATAAAACATTAACCCCTTCAGCCAGAACACACTGAGGGCTCAAGGCTTTAGAACAAACAGTAGCTGCAGCAGTGAGAGGAGACAAATGCTGGGCACAAGAGCTGTAGAGGAATTGTATTGTACAAGAACAGGTAGGGAGAAATTCCTGTGTGTATCAGCAGTGTCATTGTACAGCTGGGACTTGTAGTCCTACACATACAACGTGCTGCTGAGTATTCCAGCAGGCAGACATGTCACTCAGCACTTGTATTCATTCCCTTTGCAGAGAAGGGGGGGAAAGGGGGAGGGGCTGAGATTGTTGTTATTGCATGTAAACAAAGACCAGAAGAGAACCAGGGAAATTAGGAAATATGGATTTTTTTTTGCCTAAAACTTGCTTAACTTAGTTATATATTGCTGCCCATCAGATTTACAGTGCTATATATTTTTTGTCATAACTCGGACAACCCCTTTAAGTGGCCACCTGGGCAATCTATGTTTACTGTATGCAATCTCTAACTTGTGCTTTGATAGAATCATGAGACCAATGTTGTTATAATAAATCCACAGTACTTTACTGAAGTCGGTCAGCAGGTGATCAACACAAGCACTATTAACATGAAATGCAGTCTTTACAGTCCAAGTAGTTCCCAAAGGTTGTATATGGAGGCTAGTTTCTCTCTTTCTCAATCAGACTGGTCTAATTTTTCCTTTTCCCAGCCTAAAGGTATGTGTTTTCCCTATCATAAGATATATATATATATATATATATATATATATATATATATATATATATATATATATCCACAATATCATCAGAGGAATACAGTCTCTGAACAGAGGGCCCTGCTCTCCTTTGGTTATGGTGGGCAGCTTGTAGTTTACAGTGTTTCCACCACATACAGAGGAGGCTGTAGCCAGATTAGCGGCAATTACCTTCTTTGCCAAATTCTGCAATCCCTTTCTGTCAGCTAAACCTTATATAGATCTTTTCCCTTCTGAGGGCTGGCACATAAGTTGCTTGTGGGCTATAGGGCAATGGAATCTCCCTGCAGGAGCTGCTCCTTGCTGCTCTGAGGCGTTCACTCCTCAGCAGTCAGCCATTAAAGAGGCTCTGTCACTAGTTTCTAACCTATGTATTAAAATACATAGGTATATAGGTGCATTACACACAATCACAGACATACCTTTATAGCAGAGATCATTGCAGCGGTTGTTGAGGAAAGTGAACTTTTAAAAATATGCTAATTAGCCTTCGGAACACCGGGAGGCGTGCTCTTCCCTTCTGAGCACTGCACCTTCACCGCCCTCCCGGGTCCGAGGCACGCCCTCCTGCCTGTAATCAAGCCCCTGGAGTAAATGATAGACAGCTCTGCGCATTAAAACTGTCCCTGGCGCATGCGCAGTAGCGCTTGCAGTGCCGAACACTGCAAGCGCTTTCTTTCCTCTGCGCACGCGCCGTCACTTCGCTGCACCCTATCATTTACTCCAGGGGCTTGATTACAGGCAGGAGGGCGTGCCTCGGACCCGGGAGGGCGGTGAAGGTGCAGTGCTCAGAAGGGAAGAGCACGCCTCCCGATGCTCCGAAGGCTAATTAGCATATTTTTAAAAGTTCACTTTCCTCAACAACCGCTGCAATGATCTCTGCTATAAAGGTATGTCTGGGATTGTGTGTAATGCACCTATATACCTATGTATTTTAATACATAGGTTAGAAACTAGTGACAGAGCCTCTTTAACTGCAGATTCTTCCTCCTAGAGAGGAAGGGTGGAGCCAGCCCTGACTAGTCTCATGGGACCTCCCACTCCTTATACAACCTTATGGGATTTATAGTACATGCACATAGTACATGAAATACAGTGATATTAACACTTTCAGTGCTTTGCAGTGTATTTCAGGACACTGCAAGGTCAATATTCTTCAATTTTCTATGATAGCTTGTGGAAGATGTAGTACCTATTTCAGGAACCGTGCTTTGTGTCCCACGGTGCAATTCAACAGAGTATTTGAAAGCAGCTTTGGTTGTGAATGGAGTATACTACATCATCCAACTCAAAGTATTTACAAAGTCATGTGGATTTTTAGATGCTACCCTATAAACTGCATATATACAAATTTGAGTGGTATCTTGCATTTTGTCAGCCCAAAAACTGTTGTGTTGTTGTAAGGTCAGTTTTGCAATTTGCAATAATTATCTTGCATTCCTCTTCCCTCACGCTAGGAATCCTGCATGTCTCTGGGTCAGGCAGCAAAGCATTTGAGAGGCGGTATCTTGGTCCGACTAGCAGCTGAGTACAGTAATCAATCATGCCCTCATTGCAGCCTATCTTCTTCTGCAGGCTCCATTTATTGCACAGAAAGCCAAATTGCTTTGACTAACTTTTCCCATTGTTCCAGCCAGTCACCCAGAGATGGAAGAGGCCGATCTACAAAAATGTTAATTCAGCCTTAGCTGCAAAAGCTGGCTCCAACCTGACCTGACAAATCTACTCTTTCGTGGCTGGACCCTAGTGATTTCTTATATGGGTGACATGAGACACCATAATGTTAAAAGTGCCTTCTGTTGGCTCCTCCCACATGCAGTATAGTGTACTGCCATACAGTGGATTGAAGGGAGTCTGTCACCAGGAAAATTATACCTGGTTATACCTGGTAGGTAGTGATGAGTGAAGTTTTAAAAAATTAGATTTGGCTGGTTCGCCGAATTTTACAAAAAAATTACTTTGTCACAAAGCACATTTCTTTGTAAGTAGTGGGTTCAATGACAGGAAGCGGCGATTGCACCGCCCCCATCATTGTACCCCTCGGGTGCCGCATTCATAGTTGATTGCAGCATTTGACATCAATATTACAGTGTGAAATAATAAAAAAAATAATGAAATCATACTTACCCTCAATCATTTGATTGCAAAGAGCTGTTTGCCACCATCTTGATTGTAGAACCAGCACAAAATCTCATGTGGCTCATGATGACATCATCACGTTGGTTGGCATGGTGACGTCAATTAAGATGCTTCAATTAAGATGGCGGCGGTTGGCTCTTCATGCTCAAATGGATGAGGTAAGGATGATTTGTTTTTAACATGCCACTCCCCATACCACTTTTTTAGAACTGGTGTATGTGGCGTGGAAGGGGAAGAAGTTACAGATTCAGATGCAATTCCCCTTTGCGACAGAATCTGCAACAGATATACGCCAAAAAATAGTGTATATTTATTCATAAATGACCCCCCTAAGTTCCTATGGAGCCCTGCCACAGGCAGGCTCTCCATAGGAACCAATGTGCTGCAGCCTCCTTTCACTCAGGGGAACAGGGGCTGCTGCACACACCATCACATCAGTGTGCTCCGGCTCCCCCTGACAAGGACCAGGGAGTGTCCTTGTCAGGGGGAGCTGGAGCGCACTTCTGCTTTTATCCTCCCAGAAGACGTGGTCATAATTGACTACGGCATCTGAGGGATTAAATATGTGCGATTCACATTATCGTTGATCACATACATTATCCCTGGGTGCCTGCTGTTTTAAACAGTAGGCACCCATTGACTATGGCGCCCCCTGCATGCATGAGCGTCAACATATATATACATAAGCCGTTCCAGAAGAGGTTAATAACAGTTTACAGGAATTTTTCTAGACAGGGTCAAGATGAAGCAGTGCGCAGGTACATGAAGGGTTATAGCAGCTTTGTTACCAGCTCATGTTATCTACTGTAGGTTGCTTTTACTGAGGCATTATTTGCTTCTAGTTCACAAATCTCTCAGGAGCTGTTAAGCTTTTACATTTTTTTTCAAACTATTTAAAATTTTAAAATATATTTGCGGTCTTTGGCGATTTCTTGGAAGATCCCAGCTGTTGTGGAATTAAAAGCCCCTGCTTCCCAGCTCTCGCTGCTTATCTTACAGGCTTGCCATGCTCTACTGGGCTCACTTGCTGTAAACATCCAGTTTGACATTACGGCAGCCAATCACAGACCAGCTCTTCTTATGTCATAACAAGAAGTGTACCATCAATGAGGCGAGGTGAGTCGATTGCCTCAAGCAGCACCAGGTAGGGCCACAAGGGGGGCAAAAGAAGGGGGATTATCTGTTTCTGGAGTATAGTATTGGGAAGCATAGTGGGCACAGTATGTGGCGCTGTATTACCCTGTATGTAGTGTTTTCCAAGTATGTCTTTAACAGTAGGGCTGGAGGGAAGGGGTTAGGTTAAGAAATTGGCATTGGGGCGCCATTTCAGTTTTTGCCTCAGGCAGCAGAAAGGATAGGTGAACCCACTGGTGTAGCTATAGGGGTCACAGCGGTCGCAATTGCTACGGGGCCCCCCAGGAGAGACAGAGTCCCACCCTGCCAGTAAACAATGAAAGCATGTCAGCACTGCAGTGCTAGGTCAGCCCAGAGACATAGGCCCTGATTTATCATACCATTACTCCAATTCTGGCATCAAAAAGTCGCAAAATAGGGCTTTTGCGACTTTTTTGCTCTCCTGTGCTCAAAATTTATGCGATTGCGCAAAATTTTGTGACTTTTTTGTGCACAATTTTGCGACTTTTTGCATGTGTACACCACTCACTCCAGTTTTGTAATATGGTGGAAAAGTGGGTGTGGTTAGCTATGTTAATGAGCTTCACTCCAGATTTATCATTGCAACTTTTTAAAAAAGTCGCAAAATAGTCGCAATCTCACTCCAGGAGGAGGGTGGAGTCTTAGGTTTAAGGACAAGCTACATTTATCAAACAACTTGTGACATTTGATAAATGTGGCACAAAGTACTCCAACACAGACTGAAGCAAAACTGACTTCAAATATTCTCCTAATGATAAATTCCCCCCACAGAGTGTGTACTGAGTGATTTACATACAATACCTAAGTTCACAAGTTCAACCAATAGGATGAGAGTGAGCGGAGCCAGAGCGTCTGTGCGTGCAGCCAGGAGAAGGAGAGGTCCAGTCGTTAGTGTGGCAGACAGTACCGGCAGGACGTGGATGGTGAAGCTGCGCCTGCTGCAGACAGTGAGCGAGGTGAGGAGTTACTGAGGTCCAGAGCAGAGCGCTACAAGTTATAAGAGGGATGGTGCTGGGCAGGAATGGGGACTGGGAGATAGCAGCAGCCAGCATGAGCTTACCGGTCTCCAAAGCAGCCCTCCTGTCCTGACTGATGTGCTAATGAAGGGTCAGCCACTCCTACTACAGGCTGGTAGGCAGGCACGGCCAGGAGCCCAGGACCTAGCCACTAGTCTGTGTATAAAGTGGCCAGTTTCTTCTGGTTTCCTCAGATTGTGCTGGCCTGGGATGGGACTGGGTTCTACTGGGTAATAGTCACTGTGTGAGTGACACTGCTGTAATGTGGCTGTACAGCATGTCACCTCAGTTTGGGGGTACAATACCACTACCTTGCCTTCTGATGTATCCCTGTTTTAGAATTGACTTAAAGGGGTTCTCCGAGTTATAAATATTGATGACCTATCCTCAGGATAGGTCATCAATATCAGATTGGCAGGGGTTCGACACCCGGCACCCCCGCCGATCAGCTGTTTGAAGAGGAGGCGCGCGCCGTATCAGCGCTGCCTCCTCTTCAGTGTTTACATGCTGGCCGACTCGGGGGTAGTGGTGAGTAGGTGTAATTACACCTCACTGCCCCATTCATTTCTATGGGAAGAATCGCTCCCATACAAGTCTATGGAAGCGATTCTATCCATAGAAATGAATGGGGCAGTGAGGTGTAATTACACATACTCACCACTACCCCCGAGTCGGCCAGCATGTAAACACTGAAGAGGAGGCAGCGCTGATACGGCGCGTGCCTCCTCTTCAAACAGCTGATCGGCGGGGGTGCCGGGTGTCGGACCCCTGCCGATCTGATATTGATGACCTATCCTGAGGATAGGTCATCAATATTTATAACTCGGAGAACCCCTTTAAAGTTGGTCAACTACATTCACATGGTTGTAGTGCCACTGTTTTTTTGGATCCATGCCTCTGCCCCTCAAAACATAGGACACATCCTGTCTTTGGCCACATCTTGTCCTCACCATGAGGTTTTGTTCACACAGTTGGTGCTTTGCAGATCTGCGGTTTGCAATGCACAGGCACGGCAGCGGCATAACCGTGTGAATGTAGCACCCTAACTTTAAGTCAGTTATCCCTTTAAAGGTGTTGTCTCATCATAGACAATGGGGGCATATCGCTAGGATATACCCCCATTGTCTTATGGGTGTAGGTCCCTATATCCAGAACGGAGCCCCGCAAGGTGGTGGCTCCTCATAAAAGTGAACTGGGGTGTACTGTGCATGCCCGGCCACCGCTCCTATTCACTTCTATGGGCCCGACGGAAAGAGCCGAGCCAGTGCTCGGCTATTTTCGCCGGCCCCATAGAAAATGAGTGGAGGACGGCTGCACATGCGCAGTGCACCCTCCTTCACTTTCGGGGCTCCGTTCTCTATATAGGTGCGGACCCACACCCATAAGACAAGTCATTGTCTATGATGAGACAACCCCTTTAACCCATATGCTCACAGTGTATTTCTCATAGACCCCAAACTTAATGCATTGGGACTATGGAAAAAGCAATGTAATGATTGCTTGTTATAGTTCCATATGTGAACTATTAAAAAGAGTTAAAAATGTTTTTAAAACTATTTTAAAGATTCAAATCATCCACCCCTTTCCCCAAAATAAAAATACATACACAATTTAACCCATAAGATCCTAGAGTCATACAGTACATGTACAGTGTTGCAGGACTTGGTACAGTGCTCTGATCAGGCTGATTGAGCCGAGCCCCTGCTGTACTGTATATGCCAGCATCAGTGAATACACTGATGCTGGTGTATTTACCCCTTGTATGCCGCAGTCAATGTTAACAGCGGCACACACAGGGTTTGCAGAGAGTACTGGCTCTCTCCCCGTCCCTATCAAGTCCCCGTCACCGCTGTGCCTTTCATATGCATCTGGAATTGTAAAAATAAATTAAAAAAAAAAGGAAAAACAGACATATTAGGTTTCACAGCATCTATAACGACCAGCTCTATAAAGATATCCCATAATCAACCCAGTTGAGAAAATGCCGGACAAAAATTAAATAAAAATGGAGCCAGAACAGCTTTTTTCTGTTCACCTTGCCTCACAAAAACAGTAATACCAAGCGATCAAAAAGTCGCTGGCATCCTTATTATTATTATTATTATTATTATTATTATTGTGCACTTATTGGATTAAAATGTATTTTCTCAGTGAGATTTTAGTTCTGCCATTGGGCATAGTGGGCGGGCAGGGGTCTGGTGGGGTTAGGAAACGGTATTGAGGGTAGGGGGGGCCAAAGCTGAACTCTTGCACCAGGGCCCATGAGCCTATAGCTATGCCCCTGGGTGAACTCCTGGTCATAACAAATGGTCACATGACCCAAGAGGATCCAGTCTCCACTGCGACCGGTGATTGCCTGTTGCAATATCAAACTGGATGTTTGATATCCAGCCGCTGCCTTCTCAAACAGCTGATCGGCAGGGGTCCCAGGTGTCGGACCCCCGTCGATGAGATGCTGATGATCTATCCAGGGGATAGATCATCAGTTTTAAACAACTGCAGAACCCCTTTAAAATACAGGACTGGTGGAAACTATGAATGTACTACAATAACCATAACCAGTGTAGCAGTGTAGCGGCCTTCTCTGTGTTTTCCTCAGGCTCAGTGACGTCACGACTAGTATCACTGGCCTGGGCGGGGCTAAGCTCTGTTCACATGAATGGAGCTTAGCCCCGCCCAGGCCAGTGATAGTAGTCGTGACGTCACTGGGCCTGAGGAAAACACAGAGAAGGCCGAGGTGCTCCTGCAGCGCCACTGCCTTCTCAAACAGCTGATCGGCAGGGGTCCCGGGTGTCGGACCCCCGCCGATCAGATGCTGATGATCTATCTAGAGGATAGGTCATCAGTTTTAAACAACTGCAGAACCCCTTTAAGACAAGTAACTAGCTAATGATGTTTTTCTTTTGTTAGCAAAAATGGTACCACTTGTCCATGTGTTGTATCTGGTATTGCAGCCTAGCCCGTAGAAGCGAATAGAGCTGACCTACAAAACAGAACACATGGACGTGTTGGGGCTTTTTTTTGGAAAAAATCAGCTATGATTTTCTAAATTCCCTTAATTCCCTCCTAATTACTCCTTTTCTGTGGATGGTCTTATCTTTTATAGTCTTCTTTGACAGAGTAGTGAGGTAGGACTCCTTCTGCAGCCAGTTGTCTTCAAATGAGAAGTTTGTGAAAAATGGATGATAAGGGGGTTGAGGAGAACACCTCTATTCCCATCAGAGGCCCTGTGTTGAGACAGGGAGGAGACTTGTAGGTGTGCATCGCCTCCGCGTGAGTGTAGTACAGCAGCATGAAAAAAGTAATTGTTAAGATGAAGTGTTTGCTGCTGTTGTGGGCTTCTGAAGGCTCTAAGATTTCCCACCACCACAGCATATCTATGTAAGTCGTGGATGGGGCTCCCCAGTATATAGCAAGGCCACATGGGTTGATAAGGAAACTTTGTACTTTTATTCCCAACCAATCAAACCTGGGAAAACGCCACAGAAACAACAGTATGGCAATATATGCATTTACAGTTCTGGGAGCACTCACCCTGGTGCTGCGCCACTCGCTGGAATATGTAGTGAAAGGTGTATCGCAATTTAACTATAGGCAACACTCCTCTTAGTGTTATAAATCTGCTGTAGTGTCTGCAGAGCCATCCGCCGGTGGCATAGCACAGATTTCCCAAACTTATCATCCGGCAGAGTATTGGACTCAGACCTGCCAGAGCCTCTATAAACCATAACACTACACAGCAATACAGATCTGCACAAAGTACCTTATACTCCAGACGCGAAGTCACTGTTCCTGGCCGGCTGGACGAACCTAACGCGGTGGCGTGCACAATAGAGCGGCGAGCCTACAAGTCAATACTGTGCCACAGGAAAGAACAAACCTAACCGGTGGAGCGAACAGCAGAGCCTACAAGTCGATACTGTGCCGCTGAGTCACCAGTGTAGGCCTACACATAAATAGGTTGATCCCTCTACCTTTAGCATGCACGTTGTACACAACTCACCAGATCCGGATGTGTGATGGCTCACAGGGCCGGCGAAACCCTTCCTCCACTACCTGAAGTTGTCACAGGGACTCTCCTGCTGTTGGTATCAGTTGCTGTACGGATCCAGAACTTCAGCACAGCTCCTCATACAGGGACTCATCTCTCTCAGACTGCTGCACTACAAGTCCTTGTCTTCCCTGTCTTCCTCACAGAATCCTCTCCTCCAGAATCCTCACTAAAGGAAGAACTCCCGCAAAAAAATTTATTCTCTGACGTTTTTGGAAAGGTACATGATGTAATCTGTAGTGAATGTCATTTTCTTACCAGTGTCTGTATTTGTGAGTTATATCTCCCTGATGTTCCTCAGCTGTCTCATGTGACCAGCAATCAGGCTCACCAACTGACACAGCATCTTACGTGTGGACAGGAAGTCTATTTCTCTCATTGCTATGGGAGCCTCACTCTGAATCTTATAGGAATAAATAGAGGAGTAACTGGCTTCCTGTCCCGTGTCAGTTGCAGATCAGAGAGTTGGTCACATGACACAGCTACAATTAGAAGAGAGGGGATAGCTCACAGATACAGTCACTGTGAGAAGACTGTATTCACTACAGAATACATCATGCACCTTTCTAACAGGTCAGAGAATACAAAATTTTTGCTGGAGTTCTACTTGAACTGATGCAGCCTGTGTGTTTCATAGTTGCACCCTGCAAATAATCACAGTTCACATGAAGGTCCACTCTGCTATCTGGACAAATTCTTTACCTCCTCTTCAGGTGTAGCAGTCACATATCACCTCAAATCAGAAGTCAAAATTAATTCAGACTTCTGACCAAACGCGTGAGTGAATTATGACTTCAGATCAGACTCAAATAATCACCCCCCCAACTAGACCTAAATTAATTCAGACCGCATACCATATCTCCAACTTTCACACCCCACACCGGAGCCCCTTATGAGATTTCAGCCCACAAAGCCCTCCATCAAATAGTATCTAGTGTCCTGATGCCAACGACAGGATCTTGTATGCATCTCCACAACATTCAATTGCTTTGAAGAAAGGAATGGTCTGACATTACATTATCCAAAGTAGCTGGTAGTTGCAGGCAGACAACTTTTTTGTGGCAGGTCCCTGATGGTAGTACCGTCCATGCTGCCTTAATGGTACTCCCTGCTGGCATTTCCCTGCTCCCAGTGGGCACAGCCACTGGAACGCGCACAAGTTTGTACCTTCATCTGTAGTCCATCCCTGTGTGACTTTTTCCTCTGTAGAGATGAGCGAATCATGCAAAATTTTGTTCGCCAAACTTTTCCTAAGATTCGTATATTTGACGAATAGATTCATTTAATTTGCGGACAAAATATACGTAATTATATGGCTTTTAGCGAACATTCGCGCACTAATAACGGTAAAAAATTCAGGTAAAAAAGGTACACAACCTCTTTGAACACGTATGCATGAGCGTACAAATTGCGTACGAAAATGACGGCCTTTGCTGGAGAGGAATGGTGGAGCAGGAGGAACGCTCTGAGTCTGACCCCTGGCTACATGATACTGTATCAGCAGATGACAGCAGATCATCCGCTGAGACTGAGATGAGCGTGTCATCCATTCCACTACCTCATCTACTTTCTCCTCCACTACAATTTTGCACCTTGGTGGGTTAGCCTGGTGGAATAATGGCCAAGTATTGCGAATACTACTAGTAGATGCTCCGGCTACAGGTCCTTTGGCACTGCTGGCGCTGCCCTGTGCCACCTTCTCCTTATTTTTAGAGCTCAAGGTCTGGCTGGAACTGGACCCCTTTTGCTTATCCATTCCAGACATTTTTTAATTCACTCTGTGGCCCTGCAGCTGGTCTTTGTCCCTGTATCTCCCTCCCTGCCTGATTAATTACTAGCCCTGAACTGGCCCTGCACTTGCCCTGCAGTATCCCTGATAGGTGTAATATGGATTCCCAGAGCAGTTACACCCCAATTTTCACAAAACAGGTCTCAGAGTCTCAGAACTTCACACACAGTGCTTCTGCTCGTCTCAGCAGTCGCAACAGAAGTGATGCGTCACTGGCTTACCGAGCCTGAGCCAATCAGAGCAAGCCCTGCCCACTAGGTCAGGTGACCACTTTCTTCCCGGGCTTTTGCGCACAATAAACGAACTAAAAGTAAAACTTCGCTAATGAATTGAATTCGTACGCAGCAGCATATACAGTAACTTATATGTAGCAATAGCGTATAATTTATATGACAACTACGTAGCGAATGCGTACAAAACCGAAGCGAATCACCTAATATTTGGATTTGCTTCGCAGCTGAAAATTTTCAAGATTCGATTCGCTCAACTCTATTCCTCTGTTTGAATGTTGGGCACAGCTGGTGTAGTTCTCCATGCTCATTTGAGGCCTCTCACTTCCTGTCTGCAGTCATCCCCACCTGCAGGACATGCACGTGTATGCGCTCTGGTCCTTTTAAGTCCCCAGACAAAGACTGCCTTTCCTGGATTACTTTATTACTATAATAATTATTATTTATTATTAAAGAGACATTAATTTCATGGCATTGTACGATATGATACACTACATAAAAAAACAAGTACAATAAGCATTAACAAGATAAATTACAAACTACAGAAGGAGAGAGGGCTCTGCCTGCAAGGGCTTCCAATCTACAAAACATGGGAGAAGGATACAGTAGGTGAGGATACAGCTAGTTATGGCAGTCTAGTTGCAGCAGGGTCACTGTAGGTTGTAGGCTTGACTGAAGAGGTGGGTTTTTAGTTCTTTTTTTTTCCATGGTAGGTGAGAGTCTAGTATGTTACATTGGAGAACTCCAAAGCACGAGGCTGCAAATCTTGGAGGCAATTATGTGAAGAGGAGATAAGAGGAGAGTTGAAAAGGAGGTCTTGGGGGGTATATGGAGGGTGCAGGTTGTGAATGACCTTGTATGTCATAGTAAGGCCTCTTTCACATTAGCGACAGCATGGATCTGGCAGGTGAAGGGTGCCGGATCCGTGCTGCCGCAGGGACATGTGTGGGGCCGGAACCGCGCTCCGGTCCCACACATGTCACACAGTACATACACACAGACACACAGACACACACACAGACATATACACATACAAATACTGTACACATACATACTCTGCTGGGCGCCGGGTGGAATCGTCCTATGTGTGCGCCGTCCTGCTCCTCCTGCGCTGTGGAGACCTGCCGGGGGCATGTAAGTATGTTTGTGTATTTGTATGTGTATATGTCTGTGTATGTTTATGTGTATGTCTGTATGTTTGTATGTATGTATGTGTGCGGGTGACGGATCCGTCATGAACTCCATTGAATGTCAATGGAGGACGGATCAGTTCACCATTGTTTCATACCAAACGGATCCGTCTCCATTGACTTTCATTGGGGGTCATGACGGATCCGTCTTGGTGCGGATGCCTGGACCGGAGCATTCCGTTGTCTTCAGTTCAGTTTTGTCCCCATTGACAATGAATGGGGACAAAACTGAAGTGTTTTATTTCGGTATATGACGGAACTCAATACCGGAATTATAAAACGCTAGTGTGAAAGTAACCTAAGTGTTTTATACTGAATTCTCTGGGCAACTGGGAGCCATTGAAGGGATTGGCAGAGAGAAGAGACAGGATAGTAATGCGGGGAGAGGTGGATTAGTTGGGCGGCAGGGTTGAGGATAGATTGGAGGGGGTACAAGAGTGCTAGATGGGAGGTCACAGAGGAGAATGTTACAGAAGTATAGGAGGGAGATGATGAAGGCATGAACAAGAATTTTTTGCACAGGAGGTGGAAAGGGCTTTTATGTGCTGTTTGAAGGACAGTGCAGAATCGAAGAGTACCACTGGACTTGGTTGACTGGGGAGAGTGTGCAGCAGTTGACTGTGAAAGAAAGTTATGATGAATGGGCTGAGTGAAATTGGGGAAAAATGCTAAATTCTGTTTTATCCATGTTAAGTTTTAGAACACAAGAGAGCATAGAAGTAATACTAAAATCCATGAGCTATCCCAGGCCAAAGGTGTAGATTAAGAAAAGCAGGGGTCCTAGGACAAAGCCTTGAGGGACACCGGACAGAGAGGGGATGAGTAGAGGAGGTAGTGTGCGAGTCTATAAATGTCTGCTCTGTAAGGTATGATGTGATACAGGAGAGGGCCTAGTCCGTGATGTCAAGAGATGAGAGAGTTTGTCCAGAAAGGAGTGGTCAACTGTGTCAAAGGCAGAGGGTAGCTCAAGGAGGGGGAGGACAGAGTAATGGCATTTGGCTTTGGCACTTAACAGGTTGTTTGTGACTTTTGTAAGGGCAATTTCAGTAGAGTGGTGAGGTCATAAGCCAGAAGAGAGGTGTGAGGACAGTTCAAGGTGGACATGTTCAAGTAACTTGGAGGCGTATGGGAGTAGTGATATGCGGCGATAGCTAGACAAAGAACAAGGGATAGCTTTTTGAGGGTGGGTGTGATGGTAGCATGTTTAAAACAGGAGGTGAAGACACCTGAGGTTATTGATAGGTTGATGAGATGGGTTAGGGCAGGAATAAACACTGTGTTAAGGTTGGGGATGAGGTGGGATAGGATCAAGGGCACATGTGGTAAAATGTGATCTGGAAAGTAGGGTGAAAATTTCTTCTGAAACGGTGGAGAAGCTGTTTTTTGGGGAGGAGGACTGAATAGATGTGTAGAGGGGGTGTGAGACTGTAGAGTGGTGACTTCTACTTTGTATGAAGTATGTATCAAAGTTCTTGACTTCATGATTTCCCTATACCCAAATGGGACAAATGGAAAGTAGACCTCTCATTAAGACAACCTCTGTAAGTGTATTGTATTCTGTGGCTGTCATACCATGATGGGATTTGAAGTTTTCCAGCAACCCATGTATTGACCACTTTTAGGTTTGTGACCTTGTGGTCTGTACAGTGACATTGTAATGTTTCCACAATCCTCACATGCTTTGTATTTCTGGTCTGGTTACATTTTAAAAGATTTATGTGCATAGAGACAGAGAATATTAAATATGATTAATGACTAACAGAATGAAAACTGTGAAAAAGACGTACTGAAAAATTTATCATGAACATGAGGACATTCTGAACATATCTCTAAGGGTCCTGCATAGTGTGCCTTGTACTGAACTGTGGCTCTCAGCATGATCTTCTCTTTAGACAACTTTTTCATTAAAAATGATCCATCTTTCATTTTCAAATCTAGCATAAAACATGAATTTTGTATTACATTAATTAGACAGTGAAAAAGTTACGTGGAGACACCTGTATAATAAGTGTTCTCATGTATAACTGTTTTCTAGGGACATTGATGGTATATCACTAAGATATACACCCATTGTATAAAGGCCCAACCTTTATCTTTGGCTCCACCAACCAAGGGTACTCAGAATAGTCAGTTGTCTGGGGCACCATCAAGGAGGGATGCACAATTTATGAGTTGAAAGATATAAGTTAAGAATCCTCTGCCATTCAGTCTTTTGCACACTATGTACGTGGGATAACAAGAGATAATTAAGTGGATGATTATCTCTCCAGTGGTATCATGTAGAACCTCAGGGATTGGAGGAGGAAGTGAGAGAATGTTGCATTCTGAACTGACACCAAAATAGCTTGTCCTTCTGCTGCCATTGTAACCTCCACTGACGTAGAACAAAATGCCCACTTCTTTTCTTGTAGACTGTTCTAGGCCTTCTCCCAATAAGTGCATAGGTAGTTGTTAGATTATATGGCTCTCCATGCAGCCACCTGAAAAAAAGCTGAGCAGAGCCAACAGAAGACAAAGTGACACTTTTCTTTCATAGCACTGATTTCCAATGTCCCTGTTATGGAAGTGGATGTGAAACCAATATGTTAACTAACAGATTTGACTTTGAGCTAATCATAAGAGTGTTATCCTGGCAGTCCACCGATATTCACCCTTTAACTCCTGTGCAGGCATCTAGACTTTACTGCAGGGGAAATACCAGGCTGCTACTTCCTAGAGTAGTCTTTGTGTGACTTACAGCTTACCCACGGTAAGTGAGCGGGACACTGAAGGGTGAGGCAAACTATGGTCAAAGATAGGCTGAGGTCAGGAGATGCATTACAGTAAGTGGTCTGAGTACTGTATGAGCAATACAGTAAGTGGTCTGAGGTTAGGGCAGGCAGCAAAGGGTCAATACAGAAGTCAGGCACAGGAAACTAGCAAGCTAGACGACTTATTGCTAAGGCACCCTGCCACAGGGGAAGCTTGAACACACAGTTAACAACATACCGTATTTTTTACCCTATAAGACGCACTTTTTTTTCCTCCAAAAGTAGGGGGAAAATGCGGTGCGTCTTGTACGTAGGGACCACCATCAGACCTCAGATCAGCCCACCCAACCTTACTTATCTGTCCTGCGCTGCCGCTGCTCTCCGGTCCCGCAGCGTCAGGTCATAGTGTGCGCCGGCAGGGAAAAGAGTGGAGCGCGGGACCGGAGGGCAGCGGCAGCGCAGGACAGGTAAGTAAGGTTTTTATAAGTGGCTGGGTGGGCTGATCTGAGGTCTGATGGGGGCACAAGACGTTGATCTGAGGTCTGATTGGGGCACAAGACACTGAGATCTGATAGGGGCACAAGATGCTGATCTGAGGTCTGATGGGGGCACATACTGCTGTGATCTGAGGTCTGATGGGGGCACAATACGCTGATCTGAGGTCTGATGGGGGCACATTCTGCTGATCTGAGGTCTGATGGGGGCACATTCTGCTGATCTGAGGTCTGATGGGGGCACATACTGTTGATCTGAGGTCTGATGGGGGCACAGTAGGCTGATCTGAGGTCTGATGGGGGCACAATAGGCTGATCTGAGGTCTGGTGGGCGCACAGTTAGATGGTATGGGGGCACAGTGGGCTGATATCTAATATATAAAGCTGAGTGTATGTGTGTGTGTGTGTGTGTGTGTGTGTATGTCTGCTAAAGGAATCCGCACAGCTACAGCTACAATCACAAAATTTGGCACACATGTACATAAGGTGTCCGGGAAGGTTTTAGAACAGTTTTCAGCTCTCCAGGACGTACCGTTCCTGAGACATTCCCAAAAAATGCATTAGCCAATAGTAGCCTGGTCACATGACCCTTATCAGCCAATAGAAGCTCACAGGCACACATCAGGTTTCTATGACAACCTAGCCAGTTCACTGCTTTAGGTCTGCATTAAAGAGGCAGAGCACTGTGGATGACAATGGTAAATAGGTAT
The DNA here is from genome assembly GCA_900303285.1 of Rhinella marina. Taxonomy (NCBI): domain Eukaryota; kingdom Metazoa; phylum Chordata; class Amphibia; order Anura; family Bufonidae; genus Rhinella; species Rhinella marina. The sequence continues at coordinate 76,187 of ONZH01019358.1, read as the reverse complement.
TCCCGGTTACCATAACTATAACTTATGTTTTAGACTAACTCATCATCAATAATTACCTCATATAATGTAAATTTTACATATTTACTGTTCAGTAGTAATAAAAGATGTTTTCTTCCACTGCTACCCACCTTCCTCCTAAATCAGGCATCGACCTGTAATTCCGGCCACCGTCAAAAGAAGGACTTAAAAGCACCACCCCCAGATCCCACTAAGTCACGCCCCTGACTCAATCAGGCCACACCCTTTCATGCTGCATTTGACCGGGATTAAAAATATTGGTAAAAATCACCTTCTGTCAGCTGCAGGGGTGGGGGGAGGGTGACTTTCTCCCTGCAGCTCATTGCTCAGACTGCACAGTGCTGCTGCTGAGAGTGCTGCTGCTGTGTCCATCCAGGCCCTGCGCATGACAGAGGACAGGGAGTCTGAAAGCCAGACCGTCCAGCCTAAAACAAGACCTCTGGCCACCCTAGGGGCAGGCTGATGTCTTCACGGAGCCAGGGGGGGGCGTGTCCTCATGTTTAGTGATGTGTCTTCATGGAAACTGGGGGAGCTGTTTCACGTTTGGGGGAATGGCCGGTGAGGTCTGGCTTTCTGGGGTGAAGACAGTGGCCACTCTAGCTGCTGTGGAGGTCACAGTTAAAGGGGCGGGCTTCAGTAGAGGTCACTGTTAAAGGGGTGGGCAGCTGTAGAGGTCAATGTTAAAGGGGCAGGCTGCTGTAGAGGTCACTGTTGAAGGGGCAGGCTGCTGTAGAGGTCACTGTTAAAGGGGCGGGCTGCTGTAGAGGTCACTGTTAAAGGGGCGAGCTGCTGTAGAGGTCACTGTTTAAGGGGCGGGCAGCTGTAGAGGTCACTGTTAAAGGGGCGGGCTGCTGTAGAGGTCACTGTTAAAGGGGCGGGCTGCTGTAGAGGTCACTGTTAAAGGGGTGGGCCGCTGTAGAGGTCACTGTTAAAGGGGCGGGCCGCTGTAGAGGTCTCTGTTAAAGGGGCGGGTCGCTGTAGAGGTCACTGTTAAAGGGGCTGGCCGCTGTAGAGGTCACTGTTAAAGGGGCGGGCCGGTGTAAAGGTCACTGTTAAATGGGCAGGCACTGTAGGGGGTACTCTTGATATCTTTTAACGACACACACACAAACAGTAAAAGAAATAAATTAAATATACCCGGGCGAAGCCGGGTCCATCAGCTAGTATGTATATAAAAAAACGAATGCAAGCAGCACAGCAATGTAAAAGCAGGTACCAGTGTGCCAGCAGCTCCGGATGTGGTCAAATCCTTCTTAATATAAAAAAAGAAATCCGCAGCACTACCAAAAATGTGATAAAGCAAAAAGTACTCCTGGTGAAAAATCACTTTTTGCTTTAGCACATTTTTTGTAGTGCTGCGGATTTCTTTTGTTATATACAGTATAGACCAAAAGTTTGGACACACCTTCTCATTCAAAAAGTTTTCTGTATTTTCATGACTATGAAAATTGTAGATTCACACTGAAGGCATCAAAACTATGAATTAACACATGTGGAATTATATACTTAACAAAAAAGTGTGAAACAACTGAAAAATATGTCTTATATTCTAGGTTCTTCAAAGTAGCCACCTTTTGATTTGATTACTGCTTTGCACATTCTTGACATTCTCTTGATGAGCTTCAAGAGGTAGTCACCTGAAATGGTTTTCACTTCACAGGTGTGCCCTGTCAGGTTTAATAAGTGGGATTTATTGCCTTAGAAATGGGGTTGGGACCATGAGTTGTGTTGGGCAGAAGTCGGGTGGTTACACAGCTGATAGTCCTACTGAATAGACTGTTAGAATTTGAATTATGGCAAGAAAAAAGCAGCTAAGTAAAGAAAAACGAGTGGCCATCATTACTTTAAGAAATGAAGGTCAGTCAGTCCGAAAAATTGGGAAAACTTTGAAAGTGTCCCCAAGTGCAGTCGCAAAAACCATCAAGCGCTACAAAGAAACTGGCTCACATGAGGACCGCCCCAGGAAAGGAAGACCAAGAGTCACCTCTGCTGCGGAGGATAAGTTCATCCGAGTCACCAGCCTCAGAAATCGCAGGTTAACAGCAGCTCAGATTAGAGACCAGGTCAATGCCACACAGAGTTCTAGCATCAGACACATCTCTACAACAACTGTTAAGAGGAGACTATGTGCAGAAGGCCTTCATGATAAAATAGCTGCTAGGAAACCACTGCTAAGGACAGGCAACAAGCAGAAGAGACTTGTTTGGGCTAAAGAACACAAGGAATGGACATTAGACCAGTGGAAATCTGTGTTTTGGTCTGATGAGTCCCAATTTGAGATCTTTGGTTCCAACCACCGTGTCCTTGTGCAATGCAGAAAAGGTGAACGGATGGACTCTACATGCCTGGTTCCCACCGTGAAGCATGGAGGAGGAAGTGTGATGGTGTGGGGGTGCTTTGCTGGTGACACTGTTGGGGATTTATTCAAAATTGAAGTCATACTGAACCAGCATGGCTACCACAGCATCTGGCAGCGGCATGCTATTCCATCCGGTTTGCGTTTACTTGGACCATCATTTATTTATCAACAGGACAATGACCCCAAACACACCTCCAGGCTGTGTAAGGGCTATTTGACCAAGAAGGAGAGTGATGGGGTGCTACGCCAGATGACCTAGCCTCCACAGTCACCAGACCTGAACCCAATCGAGATGGTTTGGGGTGAGCTGGGCCGCAGAGTGAAGGCAAAAGGGCCAACAAGTGCAAAGCATCTCTGGGAACTCCTTCAAGAGTGTTGGAATACCATTTCAGGTGACTACCTCTTGAAGCTCATCAAAAGAATGTTAAGGGTGTGCAAAGCAGTAATCAAAGCAAAAGGTGGCTACTTTGAAGAACCTAGAATATAAGACATATTTTCAGTTGTCTCACACTTTTTTGTTAAGTATATAATTCCACATGTGTTAATTCATAGTTTTGATGCCTTCAGTGTGAATCTACAATTTTCATAGTCATGAAAATACAGAAAACTCTTTGAATGAGAAGGTGTGTCCAAACTTTTGGTCTGTACTGTATATGTATATATATATATATATATATATATATATATATATATAATAAAAAAAATGTACAAAAATATATATAAATGCAAAAATACACAATATGCTCAAACAAGAAGGAAAAGGAGGAAAGACAACCAAAGCGAGACATGGGGATCATTCGATTCAGTAATGTAAAATTAAATCATATTTACGGATAAGACCTGTAGGAATAACACTTTTTAAGAGAACATCCAAAAAGTCTTGCGATTTAGCAGTTTCACCACCTCCCAAAGGGAGAGTCACTCTTTTTATACCTATTACCCAAAAAGATCTTGTGTCTTCTTTAGGATGCCTTCACACGCTGCTGATTTTGTTGAAGAATTTTCCATGACTGAAAATCAGTTCCATTCACCTGAATGGGGATTGCAGAAATCCAATAGCTTGCCGCCACATTCAAGTGAATGGAACTGATTTTCAGTCACAGAAAATTCTACAACAAAATCTACTGTGTGTGAAGGAACCCTTATGGGCAGACACAAAGTACACAGAGACTTCTGATACATTTCTTTCTAACACATGAGGAATATCAGATAAATGCAACCAGGGCAGGTCCTTTCTCTAGCATCTAGTTGTTATACTCTAATTTTCCCCCTTCACAGTAGTTATGCCCACATTGTGCCCCCCTCACTGTAGTTATCCCTTCGTTGTGCCGCCTTCACAATAGTTGTGTCCTCTCTGTTATGCCTTCACATTAGTTATGCCCTGATTGTGTCCCCTCACAGTTGTTATGCCCTCTATGCCCCTTCTCAGCAGTTATACCTTCATTGTGCCCACCTTCACAGTAGTTTTTCCCTCTCCGTGCCCCCTTCAGAATAGTTATTCCCTCGTTGTGCCCCCCTCATGGCAGTTATGTCCAGGGCTGCTTCTGCCTCCGGCAGAAGTTTTCTGTATGTTTCAGGGGCAGCATCCACACAGCAGTTAAACGCTGCTAGTGGATGCCGCCCCTGTTCTGTGCGTTCAGTCCGCTCCAGTGTTGGGGGGTGGGGGGGTGGGCCTGCTTCAGTCCCGATGTCAGCGTTCAGATCGCACTTGGGAGTGGGGAATTTCCCAGCTTAGGAGTCCCTGCTCTGACTCCATATATGGTGTTAGCGTTATCAACATGAAAGAGGGTATTCCCAAGCATGGTCACTATGCTTGGGGACACCCTATGTATATAAGTCTAATTTCAACTCTATTTTTTTTTTTAAATGTTTCTGTGGGGATTTGAACTCGCAACCTTTTACATTGCAGGCAGGAACCTTAACCACTAGTTTCTCTTCTATAATACAATAGAAACTTCTATGAAGTTTTTAATGCAAGAGAAACCTCTATGAGGTTTTTCAGCTATGATTTAACTTTATAGCCTAGTGTTTAAGGGTCTTGCCTCTAATGTAGAAGATTGTGAGTTCAAATACCCCCAGAAACATTTAAAAAATAGAGGCCAAATAAACCTTAAATACACAAGGTGTCCCCAACAGTGAAATGTTTAATTTTATTTCGAAATTTTTTTTGCACAAAACGTAAAATATGATCAAATAACACCCGTATTAACCCACACCAACCTTTTTAACTTGTGTAACCAGTATTTTTAGTTGGGAAAGGTGGCAACCCTAGCAGCACCCGCTCATTAGGACTCACTTCTTAAAAAATGATCGCGATATTCTGACCCTCATAACTTTTTAATAGTTATTTCTAGATGTGGGGGGGGGGGGGCTTATTTTTTGCGAGGCGATCAGTCATTTTTGACAGTACCATTTTGGGGAGTGCATGACTGGATCACTTTTTATTAAATTTTTTAAAAATTTTTTTTACTTTTTGTTAAGTCCCCCAAGTGAACCACAACTTACAATCATCAGTAAATTGCTCTATTAGTCTATATAGAAATCACTATATCACAGTTCAGTGCTTTCATCTAGTGGCTTGCACTAGGATATACTAACAATAAGCCTGGAAGCCTAGTACAGGCTGCAGCTTATTTATAGAGCAGGGCGCTTTCCCCGATCTCCGCTGGGGAAAAATGCGACTGAAGAGGAATCCCGCGCTTCCGGTTTTTAACACTCTCAGATGCCGTGAGTGAGGGGAACTCATTGCTGTGAGGGGAGGGGGCATGTGGTGTATTCTGAGGCCATGAGGGTGAAGATCTGTGTGAGGTGCTTTATGGGATATAAATCTGTGAGGGAGTGCCGGAATCAACAGAACGTAACTGTGTTGTTAGTACATTACAATATTTGGGGCCCCACTTTTGATTTTGCCCAGGGCCACATTTTGTCTAAAACCGGCGCTGCCTTCTTCCTTCCCAGAGCACAGGGAGCTGATGTCCTGTCAGTCACTGCTCAGCTCCCTGCACTCCTTCCCTTCTTCAGGCCCGCTGCGCAGAGAATCGTGAAGCTGGAAGATTTCTCCCTGCTTCACCATTCAACCTGCAGGCATGATCACGCTGCTGGCTGGTGTGGGTGGAGCCTGCAGCCCGGAATGTGCATAAGTTTCGCCCACAAAGTCCTGCACAACGATCTGTGTCTCCAGGGGAGAGGACTTCAGGAACAGGATGAGAAGGTGAGTAGGTCCTGTGTCATACCTCCCAACTTTTAAAAATTGCAAAGAGGGACAATGTGTGCGGTGCGCATCACGGCAGTTTTTTTCATACTAGGCCACGCCTCTAACTCCGCCCAAAGAATAATTACTGGAGCCCCTGCAACAATTTTGTTATTGCGCTTCATTGTCCATTTAAATATTAGCACATAAGTCATCAGATTATAGATATTTTAAGGTCCACATTGCACCAAATAATGAAGTTCTGGTCTAATATACAGGTAGAAACCATACAGATAGTTTAGTAAAGAGGAATTTAGTAAATTTATTAATGCACATTTATGCATTAATTCTTCAGGTCAAAAAGAGGGACATTTAAGGAGCAAAGAGGGACAGAGGGACATGGGTCAAAAAGAGGGACTGTCCCTCCAAAAGAGGGACACTTGGGAGGTATGCTGTGTGTGTGCACAGGTGACATTTCTATTACAAAGGGGACAGAGAGGAGAGGACAGTAATACTACAAAGGGGCAAAGGGGGCACAGTGGGCATTACTATTACAAAGGGGGCACGGTGGGCATTATTACCATAAGGGGGACACATAGGGCATTATTACTACAAAGGGCACACAATGGGCATTACTACCATAAGGATGGCACAGTGGGCATTACTACTAGAAAGGGGACACAGAAGGCATTACTACTACTACAAAGTGGGCACAGTGGGCATTACTAACATAAAGGGGCACAAAGGGCATTACTACTATAAAGGGGCGCAGAGGGTATTACTACTATAAAGGGGCCACAGAGGGCATAACTATTATTGGGCCACAAAGTGGGCATTACTACTGTGAAGGGGGCACAATGGGCATTAATACTGTGAAGGGGCCACAGAGTGCTTTACTACTCTGGAGGGGGCACAGAGAGTGCATAACTACTGTGAGGGGCTATAAAGAGGGTATTTCCACTGTGAAAGGGACACAGATGATTTTGTCCCTCTCTGTGTCTGTCCCTGTGTGTCCCTGTCCGTGTGTGTGTCTGTCCCTCTGTCCGTGTCACCTTCACCATGCCCACAGTGTTATGTCTTGACGCAGCTGCAGCAGGAAGTTCTGTATGGGGCAAGAAGAATATGGAAGAGGAGACAGCGCCACCAGCATGGAGTCCACGGGAGAGGCACAGGGTGGCACACTAAGGACGCAGGTAAGATTACCACATGATCTACATTAGTGTAATCAGTGTTTTTACATAGGACTGCAGGTAACACTGCCACATTATCAGCACTAGTGTTATCTGTGGTTTTACATAGGACTGCAGGTAACACTACCACATGATCTACACTAGTGTTATCTGTGGTTTTACATAGGACTGCAGGTAACATTACCACATAATCTACACTAGCGTTATCTGTGGTTTTAGACAGGACTCCAAGTAACACTACCACATGATCTACACTAGTGTTATCTGTGGTTTTACATAGGACTGCAGGTAACACTACCACATAATCTACACTATTGTTATCTGTGGTTTTACATAGGACTGCAAGTGACACTACCACATTATCAGCACTAGTGTTATTTATGGTTTTACATAGGACTGCAGGTAACACTACAGCATTTTCTGTACTCAGCCATCACTGTGTTAGGTGTGCTGTTGCCCCCATTGTATGCCCCCATTGTCTTATAGGTGCAGGTCCCAGCTGCTGGGACCCGCACCTATATCCAGAATGGAGCCCTGCAAGGTGGTGGTTGGAGGACTCCGATCCAGCCACCACCAAGCCGGCTCCCCATAGAAGTGAATGGGAGCGCACCACGCATGTGCAGCCCCCGCTCCCATTCATTTTTATGGAGCCGACGGAAATAGCCGAGCCAGTGCTAAGCTATTTTAGCCGGACCCATAGAAAATGAATGGAGGATGGCTGCGCCTGCGCCCTCCTTCACTTTCGGTTCTACGTTCTAGATATAGTTGTGGGTCCCAGCGGTGGGACCCGCACCCATTAGACAATGGGGGCATATACTAGCAATATGCCCCCATTGTCCAAGATGACACAAACCCTTTAAGGGGAGGGCGGGCGCCATTTAAATTTTTGCCACAGGCAGCAGAAGAGCTAGAATCGGCCCTGGTTATACCCACACTGTGCGTCCCTGACAAAGCGGAGCAAAACCCAGGTCGGGTGATCTGGACTATATGTTATATGCTGTTAGATTCTGTTTTGTAAGTAATTAAAAATGTATTTGAGGAACCTGTTGTTACAGACCTATACTATGTGATTTATTCTTAACCGAGGTTGTCTGTACTGAGAATTCTGATTACTACTTGGTTGAGATCTCTTAGAGCAGTGTGAAGGGAGCTGGTGACCAAACAACATCAGGGTGAAGAATCTAATTTGTGTCCCGTTTCTACAAGAAAGAAACATAATTACTAGAGATGAGCGAACGTGCTCGTAAAGAGCACTGTACCGCTCGGCTCCCCTGCGCTCGCATGGGCGCAGGCAGCCGCTTCCGTCCTCCTGAGGGGGACGGAAGCGGCTGCCTGCGCCCATGCGAGCGCAGGGGAGCCGAGTGGTACAGTGCTCGTTACGAGCACGTTCGCTCATCTCTAATAATTACCCCTCAGAGACACTCTGCCTGATTTCAACAGCGCGGATCCGGTAATGTTTTTATTTATGCCCACATTGTGCCCCCTCACAGTAATTATGCCCACATTGTGCCCCTTCACAGTAGTTATGCTCTCTTGGGGTCCCCATAACAGTTGTTGTGCCCCTTCACAGTACTTGTAATGCTCACATTGAGCCCTTTCAGTGTTAATAAAATATAAAAACAGTAACTACTCACAGTGTCCCGTTCTTGATGATCAGATCACCCCCAGCACTCCCCTGCAGACACACATCACGCTGCAGCACTGTGTGGGAGGAGTGTACAGGCAGATTCCTGGCCTGCACAATCCTCCTACACAGTCAAGCATTGCGATCTGTGCCTGGAGGAGTAGATGGCTCCCTGCTTCAACATTCGGTGTGCTAGCCTGGAGGAAGAAAGGAGCGCAGGGAGCTGAGAGGTCAGTAAGTGAAAAGATTGATGGAAGTGCATTGATGGAAGAGCTCATTTCATCCAGCACCCCCCTGACAGCTGACCCGCCGTTTGACACTCCCTTTGACACGCCACTGGTTTATTCACCTTAGTTTATTAAAAGTGCAAACTACATACTGGAGACACCAGGAGATGCAAGTACTGTTTGTTATAATATATTTTTGGGTGACAACAGATTGACAAAATTTGATACAGGATGCAGTACAACAATTGGAAACCCAGGTCTGAAGTTAGATCTATGCTATAGGCTATAGAGGACAACAAGGGCCGATTAGATATGGCCCACCAGGCCATATACATATTGGCCAAGGATGGAGAAAATGTCACCCCCGCTGAAGCGCCAGCCTTCTACAGATAATATTTGGGGCCCGGGATGCGAATGCTATATTTGGCACTGCTGTTTAAATTTAGTGGTGATTAGTTTATTTAAAAGTTTCAAAAATTCTCTTTGATGAATTATCCAGTAGAATGCTATTGAATATGGGAAATAAAATTAACCCTTCCTGTTGCCTTAGTAATCTCTCTGAAATTTGGATACTTTTTTTTCTTGTTCACCTCCAGGTGGAAAGAAAGGTTAACTACGTGGCCAACGGCCAGTGCTGAATGCAGCAGGAGAAGAAAGCAGAGACCTGGCCAACAGTGCGTTCATGTTTGAGGTAATGAAGACAATGACTAAGCATGGTAAGATTAGAATATCTGCTGCCAGCAGCGCATGTTTTATGTGGCTCTGGGATTCATACCATATAATATACATGACACGGAAATGAGTATGGATGGAGCCGGTATATCTGTCATATTCCTCAATGCACATTTGTTTTAAAGGCCAGAGAAGAAAGGCTTTACCGTCACTTACATTTTTTTGTGCTGTCTAAAGAGAAACAGAATTACAGAAATAACACGTCTCTATTCTCTGTGGTTTTTGTTAGGATGTTAATCTATATATATATTTTAAATAAAATCCTAAAACCATATGCATGCTGCCATATACAAGCTGTGGGTAATACAAAATATTACAAATACTACACCTTTAGAAGGCTATGGGCCAAACCGTACCAACATGTGTCTCTGGTTTCATTCAAAGTCGAACATGAACATTGGGAACACCCTTGTAGTGAACAAGCACTGTTAATCCATTTTCATACAGAATATGACATATTGTGGTATGTTCTATAGACGGCTGGATTATGAAGATATTCTTTATAACAATTTAAAGAGGATAATAGCTCTGTAATATGGTGCCACTCAAGACCATACGTTGGTATGGTAAATGCCTCATTGACTTCCATGGGAGGATGTCGTTTGAATATACAATATTGACTTCTATATGAGGATAAAGTGAGCATGCTATGTGACATATGCAGAGAATAAAGAATCTGGGGTCATATGGAAATCAACTATATACCGTATTTTTCGCTTTATAAGACGCACCTGATGATAAGATTTTAGAGTAGGAAAATAAGAAAAAAAATATTTTTCATCACACCTCATATCAGACCCCCCCATAAATTTCAGGACATCACATCAGACCCCCATATCAGCTCTCCATATCAGACCCCCATCAGACCTCAGATCAGCCCATCAGCCCCCATATCAGCCCACTGTGCCCCCACCAGACCTCAGATCAGCCCACTGTGCCCCCATATCAGCCCACTGTGCCTGCATATCAGCCCACTGTGCCCCCATCAGACCTCAGATCAGGCCACTATGCCCCCATATCAGCCCACTATGCCCCCAATATCAGCCCACTTTGCCCCATCAGACCTCAAATCAGCCCATCAGCCCCCATATTAGCCGACTGTGCCCCCATCAGACCTCAGATCAGCCCACCCAGCCCCATAAGGATAAAATAAAAAACTCCGCTCCTGGTCCGGCAATCCTTCTCCAGCCGGCGCTGCACTGTCCCCAGACTGCGTGCAGCGTTGGGTCATAGTGCGCGCACTACGTCCTGACGCTGTACGCGGTCAGGACAGTGCAGAGCCGGCCCGTAGAAGACAGAGGAGCGCCGGAGCGGAGCCGTGGCGCAGGAGAGGTGAGAGAGTTTTTTATTTTATCCTTATGGGGCTGGGTGGGCTGATCTGAGGTCTGATGGGGGTCCCAGCACCTAATACATACTAGTGAACGCTTCCACCGTGCACCCACAGTGACCAGGCATGCGAGGTGACAAAGAAAGTACAGTTTTTGGAGTTAAGGGTAGACAAGCTGTGGACCCCACTTTTACCACAAATAATGATTCAGTCTATTTATTTGTTAGATAGATCGCCCCAGAGTGTGTTAGATTGGGAATGTCGCTTCAGTCATAAAGGAATATATCATTGACAGAGTTATCACAAATGACACATGAAGTATAATCCCATTAACCTCTACAATCAATCAACTCCCCCCCCCCACCTCCACCCACGAGACAATGATAATGCAGATTGGCTGCAAAGGTATATGAAATGGAAGAAGGAATAAGACTTCAGGGTTGGCTCATTGAAAAGAGGTAGAAGAAAATAATATAAAATAAAACAAAATGAAATGAAATAAAATGGCTCCCCCGGGGTAGCAGCAACGCCCATCTACCAGCCTAGACCAAATCAGACACACATCTCAAGACAAAAACGTCATATTCTTTAGCGCTGTACTTCTTTCTCGGTTAAAGAAGAACTCCCACAAAAATTTTTATTCTCTGACCTATTAGAAAGGAGCATGATATAATCTGTAGTGAATGTAATTTTCTTATCAGAGGCTGAAATTGAGAGTTTCCACTCTCTTCTTATTGTAGCTGGGTCATGTGACCAACTCCCTGACCTCCAACTGACCCAGGACAGCAAGCCAGTCACTTCTCTATTCATTCCTATGAGACTGAAAGTGAGGCTCCCATAGGAATGCATAGAAAATTAGACTTCCTGTCCACATATAAGGTGCTGTTGGTGGGTCTAATTCCTAGTCACACCATGACACAGATAAGAAACTTCAGGATGATATAACTCAAAAATGCAGCTACTGGTAAGAAAATGACATTCACTACAGATTACATCATGTACATTTCTAGCAGGACATGGAATACATTTTTTTGCGGGAGTTCTTCTTTAAGGAGGCATAAATCCCCTAGTACGTGCCAACCACTGGCTGCATACTCCAAATCTATCAATCCAAGGACCCCAAATGGCCTCAAATTTTGAGAGGCAATTCCGTTTGAGGTAGACCCCCCTTTCCAACCTAATCACTACGTTCATTCTCGCTTTTATTCTGCAATAACAGGAGGTAGTGGTTGTATCCACCTAGCCGCCAGTGTTTTGTGTGCCTGACATAATAGTCTATTTATTCCTATGAGCTTCACTGAGTGAGAGGCTTGGTTTCAGTGCCTACATCTTTTCCCATTGAGCATCAGTAATGTTCCCAACATCAGTTTCCCAATGTGCTCTAACCTTAACAGGAAAGGCCTTTAGAAAGTCCCCATGCAATATTCGGTATATTTTTGAGATGGCCCCTCTCGCAGATCCCACCGCCACCACAGAGTCAAGGGCATGACAAGATGAATAAGTTAACAACAGCGTTTTGGATTGGGCATCCAACGTATACCTTAATTGTAAGTGTTTATAAAAGTGACTGGAGGGTAGCACAAATTCAGAGCACCATTGCTGAAATTGTTTCAGGAGGCCTTGAGAACATAAGTGTCCAATACTCAAAATCCCTTTTATTTCCCAGGTGGAAAATACCTGCAAATGGGAAAGTTCCCGCAAGACAGGATTGTTCCATATAGGAGATATATTCAGAAGTCCGGTGACCCCGAGAAGCGTTTTGGGCTGAGCCCACACTTTACTCATAAGCACCAAAGTGGGAGCAGACCCCAATTTGGGATCTGCACCCCCCTCCAACGCTGCTATAGAGCAGGCTTCACTATTGGTTTTTATCTCATAATAACTCATGAAAAGAACTGATCAAATAACTGAACTGTGAACTCAGCCTTACTTCCATGTTGCTGTCAGTGATCTGGTGCAGGCCCCTTCCGGCCTGTGTCCCACGCTATATGCTGCCCGGCTCAGGTGGCGCGATGATACATAAGTTTCACACAAGTTCTCTCCATGGACTCTTTGGCAAGGCACTCCTCTCAAAAGGTTGGTTTGCATCCAAAATGTATCCTCATACGATTGCTCAGAGGCTGGTACAAGGCTCTGGCTCACAAGCTGGCTAGTTATCCTACTCAGGCTACTCTTCCTGCCTCCTCTCCCTTTACATTCTCTCACTACTCTTCTCTCACTCATCTTCTACCGCTCCCTATGGAAAGGGCGGAACAGTCTTGTCTACCAACTGTAACTAAGTCGGTTGGTTAACCTTTTATGCAGCCTGTAAAATAGATATCACAAAAAAAACAAAAAAAAACATTTTTTAAACTTTTATGAACTAGGCTACCAGCATACTGCAGTTCCAGGCTTTCATTTTTTGGCCTTTAGTTTACCTATAATTGGGGCTAAGTGTAAACTTAGCTTTGCTGCGTCCTGCAAACTTTCTTAACATTGAAATTGAGATGAGCTCTGAAAAATTTAGGTAGGTTTTGCACATTTAAAGCTCATTTAACTTCAGACGGCATGAAGCATAACATGAGAAACCTACTTAGCTATTTCACGTAACCTTATTATTTCTCAATCAATCTAGTCCCTGAAATAACTGCAGTGCTTTCCGGCTGACTTACAGTAAAAGCATTGGTGACTCTGAGAGCAGAATAGAATGAATTCTGGATGAGTGCCGTTACCTATTTAAATGTCAGGCTAAGACAAGCCATCCAAGGTAGTCAAGAAAGAAACAGAAGATCAGAACTCGGCGTGCCTGAATGTGACTTTGTCTTGAATATATTACTTTTTGGTATTATTGCCAGTAATAGGTACTAAAAATGTAGGCTTCATTTTCATCATTGTATTTTATTTCACCTGTCACCCCCGCATCCTTCTATTCCCTATTCGATGGATACTGTGATTAGTAGTATTGTAAAGGCATATTAACTGGTAGTTTTAACTGCACTTACAAATTAAAAGCTTTTTCTAATAACCACATATCAAAGGTTTTGATCTATGAGGGTCTGAGTGCTGAGACCCCCATCATTTACTAGAACAAGGAGAAAAGGCGCTCACACAAAGCTCTGTCTCTCCTCGATGTAGGAGACAGGCTCAATAGAAAGTCTATGGGGGAAATTCATCAGACTTGGTGTATAGAAAAACTGTGCCTTTGAAAAATGAAAGGTGTATTCTGATTGGTTAATATGGGCTACTAAGCCACCTTTTCTATACACCAGGTTTAATAAATCTCCCCGTTATGAATCAGTCGCGTACACTTTAATGATGTTCTACAATGGGCACTGTTGCTGCTAAAAGGGTATTGTAATTGTCATTTTATGTCACATTCTGGTGGCTAAAACTCGAGTAACATAAGTTTATCTTTCATAAGAGAATTATAGGAAAAAGGGTCCATGACCTTAATTGCTCGGGGACCCTGGCAATTTTTAATCCAAACCTTTAGCAAATTTTAGGGGTCATTCAATAATGGACAGATAAAAAATATTAATATTATGTTTTCTTCTACACCTGAAGCTAAGTTTTTGGAAGGGTTGGTGTACTTTTTCCATCACAAAAAAACCCTCACCGTCATGCTTTTTTCATAGGCCAAAAGTTTTTGTAAAACTACCACAAGATGTTCCCTATATATATATATCGTACATTTTTTTAAAAGGGTTGTCTCACTTCAACAAATGACATTCACGTAGATGCAAGGCACTTACTAGTGTTTTGTGATAGTCCATATTGCCTCGTTTGCTGCCTTGATTAGTTTTTTCCATCACATTATACACTGCCCTTATCCTGGGGTTATGACCATCCTGCAATCCATCCATCATTTGCTGCTTGTGAAAAGTCTGGGCTAATACACATAATAATCAGTAGAATAATTAAATTGTTGCTGTATTTTCATACAATTTTGCATAAATCAATAGTACAGATGAAACTAAGAGACTTTGTAGTATATTTTATCAAAGAATATTGGCTTGTTTTCCAGTGTTTACCAGTGTTTTTTGTCTCCCTCCCCTCCCCTTTTCCTAAACTAACATTACCTCTAAATTCTGGGATGAATCTTGTGAGACGAACATGTGAGTTCACTGATTGCATTTTACCAAAGAAGTCTATGGGAGCTACAGTAAGATATAAACAGACAGCCACAACACAGACAGGGAGGCTAGAGCAGATAATAATAAGTACACAAAAGCTATCTAATAAAAGGCACAGTATGCCAGTCTTAAACTGGGGCACTTCCCCAACACCCTCCATAATGTAAAAGGAACAGTTAAGTACTACATTTGTCCAGTGTAATTCACAGAGCAGCACCCCTAAGCCCCTCCACCAAAAAAATAATAATAAACCAAACCAAAAATGGTTTGGGTGCGATTCCTCTTTAAAAATAAAGTTCATGCTTCAATAGCAGATTCAATATGGGGGGCACAAGTCTGCAGAATAAAGGTGCTTTTTATTGCAGTCTATGAATTGTAAAATTATTATTTTCCCCACTACAACCTCCGTATAACTGCTGTGAGCTCTGACATTATGATTTATTGGGAAATTGAAAGAAAACAAGCTATAAGTCTGGAACGCAAAAAAGTTATTCCACTGTCTGATTGTCTTTAATAAATGGGGAAGGGAATGCAACCAGGGACTGAGATAAGGGTCAGCGCGGTTCTGATAAGAGAGAATTGCTACTGGCTGCGAGCGTTCAGACCATCTTTTATCCACATTTTACTTCCTTGTATGATGCACAGGGGGCACATACTTAGGCTGGGCCACCTATGTGGTCACCCTGAAAAAGTAGCAATATAGATCAAACCTTGGAAAAGTAGATAAACTGCATAAAACATGAGTAAGGGAATACCCTGGGCCTGGAACAGAGGCTTTATAATATATGAAACCTAGATAAGAGAGGGTCCCAGATGACTAAGAATTAATGCGGAGAGCGTAATACACTGACACACTGCAATGGTTATCTGATCAGGAGCAAAACTTAACTTTTCCATGAAATAAATATATGAGGCAGTGTGATAAGGACAGAAAAAAAAGAGAAAATGAATTAAATTTATGAAGATGGTATCTCCTGTCCTAATATCTGTCAGGAAGGATGTAGTTAATTCAAGTATTCATAAGGATTGCAGAAGTCCCCTTACCCCTAGAGAAAAGTGATGTCACATGTAAGCAAGACAGCTGTGATCATGCTACACACATCTGACTGTACAAAATTCAGCGTGACTGCAATCCCTGTACTCAGGGAAAAAATTCACTGGTGTCAACAGCATTCCATCCGCTGCTCTACAATCTGGTTTTGAATCCATAGCATGCTTCATCCAGATCTGTATGGTCCTTGAATAGAAATACAGAGGTGCAGTGAAGAATGGCACACAAGACGTCCTCATTGCAATGCAACACTGGATATCACAACGTCTTACATCAGGAGCAGTGTCATGGAAAAAGTTCTGACAATATCATATTAAGAAGTATAAAAAGTTTCTCTATTATATTTTAAACACACTGTCATTTTGAGGTCTAACATTAAGTGCTGAATCATTTCTTGATACCTTTATTGAAATGCAGCTCAGTTTTCCTAATACCAATCTTCAAATCCCCCTATGTTGATGGTTATATGATAAAATCCTGTCTACCTGCTGCTACCGCTAGAGGGCGCATGAGAGCTTACTGAATACAGTAAGCTCCCTATAATGGAAATTTCAATTGGCCAGATGAAAGAATCATCCAAAATTCGCTTCGCCGAATGTTTGCCAAATTTTTTAAAAGATTTGATCTTAATACAAATCTATTCGGTCGAAACTGCGTACAAATCATTCGTTATTCTGGTCGTGTTCTGCGAACATTCGGGGACTAATAACGAACATTGCATTGTTAAAGGTACGCTACTTAACTGAATATGTACTCATTAGCGTACAAAGTGCGTACGAATCCTTAGCGTACTATTGTCTAGCGACTGCATAATACACAGGCACGCACAACGCTAGGCTGCGGCGTGCACTCCTCAGACGCAGAGTGAAGTTTGGAAAGTGGCATCCAGGCGATCTTCAGCATTTAGCTCTGGAGAGGTTAAATACATGATCCGGCTGATGGACTACCAGGATTACGATGACACACACCGACACCCGAACCAGCAGGAGAAGGAGATAGTGCAGCAGGTGATCCGAGGCTTGCGCTATCGCTTCGACACAGTGCGGACCCCGGGCCAAATCCAGCGGAAATGGTCCGATTTGAAGTTCAAGTGCCCGGAGCGGCTTAATGAGATCCGTGCAGAGATACGGCAGGGTGAGTAACAACATATTTGAAAAGTAAAAGCATGTTAAAAAATTAGTGTACTGTATTGTATATATACCAGTAAGTGCCAATAATGAAAACCGTATAGAAGGACAACGTAGGCGTGCGTAGTGTGCTGCAGTAATTTTCTTTCATGCTAGACCACATCTCTAACTCCACTCAAACAAGTGAAGGTATTCTCAGATACATGCCCCTTCTCAGTAATTTGCCTTAGGCTTCTTTCACCTATGTGGTGGTGATCCGGCAGGCTGTTCTGCAGTATTTGTCGGGCCAATTCCCGGCGTTCTTGCCGGATAGCGGACGGATCAGCGCCGTCCCCCATTATTGTTAATGGGGCTGGCTGTTTTCCCGTTTGTGTCTGGCTACCGCGCTAGTGTAAAAGAAAGTACCCTGGCTTAGATATATGCCCCTTCATAGTTAGCGCTTCCTCCTCCTACATACAGACTCAAAGACGTGCTCATGCTGCAGCTAATGTGAGTGGTCGATATCAAAAATATTCCCACGTTAACGATATTAAGAAATTTATTGCAATAGCAATATATATTGCAATAAAAATGGATATGGCCCTCCTCTCACCCATAATATCTTCATGGTAGTATACAGTGTTAGTATTAAAAACGGTCATCATAACAATTGTTTACGGATTTATGTTGCAGAGCAACGTCAACGACGGCATCACCAAGGTCACCGCCAGCGTCATGCCCGGACAGCCCCTACAGTACCTTCAGCTTCTAGTAAGTGTAAACATATTTAATTTATTTTTAATCCAGGCTACGTGGGAGTGCAGCTGCAGTGATACAGTAGAGCAGTAGTGGTTAGGAATGGGATCCAGGCCCAAACTATTCAGACGTATCAACATCAGAAGTTACAACTGTTCATTACAGTTGAATGTAATGCCATTATTTAATGATTTTTGACAGTTGCTGCACCACAGAGGAGCCCCTCTCACCCTCCTCCACCACAACAGCGAGAGAGGACCCCACCTACCCCTCCAAGCCCAACTTGCAGAGGTAGAAGTTAGGTAAAATAAAAAGTGTAATGGGTGGACCTTCTGTCTTCAAAATATAAGTTTTCCCCAGGACCATGGGAAGACCACTCAGTATGGGTGTCCAGTAAGTACAAACCCCAAACTGACCATGTGTGGTCTTCTCAGTGAGCAGTTCAAAGAAAAAAAAATTACTGAATAATAGATACATGTCAGAGAATAACTCGTTCCAGTACTGTAGATATACCAAATATTTAATGACATGCAATTGCTAAAGTATTATCCAGGTGCTGGTTTCAAAGTTTAGAATTTTTTTCGTGGGACAACCCCTTTAACTCGATCATACTAATTATATTACTGTTTCCACCCCTACAGATATCCCGACTGACTTTGAGGTGGAGGCAGCCTTACGCTGCTTTGACACCAGGCTCCATGCAGCCTCCCGGCTTATTCGCGGCCTGCATCTTGAGCTCCGAGAGCTGCAGGTGATGATGGCCAGACGTAACCTTTTTTTTCCTTATTTATTTATTGTTGAAAGTTATTTTTTATTTTTACTAAAATTATTCTTCTAAAACCTGTGTAAAACCTTTAACACCTTCCTGACATAGTGTGAAGAAGACAGGGGTGTCTGTTTAGGCCAGAGCCTCCAAAAATTGTGCATAGGACAGAGCCCGCGTTAGTGTTAAGGGATGTCTATTTAGGCCGGAGCCTCCAAAAATTGTGCATAGGCCAGAGCCCGAAATACTGTGAAGAAGACAGGGTTGTCTGTTTAGGCCGGAGACTCCAAAAATTGTGCATAGGCCAGAGCCCGCATTAGTGTGAAGAAGACAGGGTTGTCTGTTTAGGCCTGAGCCTCCAAAAATTGCCGAAAGGCCATTTTCCTGTATAAATGAACACAGGGTGTCTTCAGGCCAAAGCATTAATAAATTACGCACACTCCGGTTCCCGGATTACAGTAAGAGAAAAAGGCTTGGCTTCTTTGGATAACAAGCCTGTAAACATTCTACCTTGTAAAGATAGGCAGTGCAAATTATATATGGGCTTTTCATGGGTGCCACGGCCAGTAGTAGTAGGGGACGGGGTGCATCAGCAGAGAGTGAATAATAAATACAACAAACTGCGGTGGAGGATAACAATCTCCGCTAATGTAACTTGTAACGGGAGGTGGAGGTAGACAACAGTGTAACAATTTTATTTTTTAATACCATTTTTACTTTTTTATTTTTTTATTTTTTTTGGAGGAAAAGCTCCAAAACAAATTTACGAATACTAAATAGAACTAAGAAGGTGTATAACAGCTGCTTGCCTGCTATGTGCTAATGTTGAAAATGGATGTGGAGGTAGACAACAGTTTTTGGATTTTAACAAAATTTAGGGTTGGGGAGTTCGGGTTCGCACAGCCCATGTCACAAGACATTTGGCATACAACTTTATGGTCCGGCTGACAGCAACAGTTGGAAGACCCTCGGACTATTTTGGCCTGCAAGGCCTGATCTAATCATCTGCCTCAGCAAGAGGAGTGTGAAAATCGGAGGTAATCGAGCCTTGATTCATTTTTATAAAGGGTTTTTTGGACACTGCCAGGTGACAGTTTGGTCCGTTTCGGTGTCACCCCCCAGCGGCGCTAAAAACCCTCTCTGACATTACACTTGAGGCTGGGCAGGAAAGAAGCCTTAATGCATAGTGGGCAAGTTCCAGCCACTGTTGTATTCTGGCTGCCCAGAAGTCCAGGGGGTCTGAGAAGAGGCTTTGCGAGGCAGACTACAGGTAAGCCTGAACCTGTTCATTGAGGCGGGTGGTTTGGGCCTGTTCACTTGGCTGTGGCTGTTGGAAGGCTGAAAAAAAATTGTTGCATCATACTCATGAGGCTTAACTGGCTGCTGCTGGTTGTGGCAGGAGGTGGATGACTCTGCCGGAACTCCTTTTCAGAGATGCTAGGAGCAGGCTGGGGCTGGCTGAAAGCTGTGCCAAGGTTACTACATAGCTTCTCCCAGAATAATGCTAATTTCTCCTCCCTTTCCTGGGGAGGAAAACAATGTTGGATTCAGAAGCATCGCCAGCCAGTATTCGTCAGTCTGCCTTATTTTTAGGATACGCCTGTCAGCCCGTAAGCATGTGAGCATACAGCTCGCCATCCTGGCCAGCGTGCCCGAAGAGCCAGTTCTCTCCATCCCAGCCTCTCTCTGAGACACTTCAGTGTCCCTGAAAGTGTCATCATCATCCTCCAGCTGTGTTTCCTCCTCCTCCTGGTCATCATCAAAATCCTCCTCCTCTACCTGAAGCTCCTCATCCTCATCCTTCTCCTGCACCTCCACGGAACTTTGTCGTTGGGCTCCCCTACACTGACAGCATGGCGTGCAGAGAGATGTGCAGGATTTCCCTCCCCCATTGCCCCCTGCTGCATGAGCGTCAGTGTCTTTTCAAGGACAAATATTAGTGAAACAATGTCGCTCACACCGCAGCTGTACTGGCTGACCAATTTAGTGGCTTCTTCAAAGGCGTTAGAACAGTGCAGGCATCTCGGACCAGCCTCCACTGACGGAAATCTAAGCCACACCTACTCCCTATGGTCGACGATTCTGGCTGCTGCTAGGCAAAGTCATCCACTGCTCCGCTGCAACATATGAAGCATGGAATTCCAAAGAGTTGGCACGTCACCTATTAACCGGTGTGGCGGAAGACCATTTTGCCGCTGCAAGTCCAGCAGAGCATTGCGGGACACATAAGAGTGACTCAAATGAGTGCAAAGCTTCCGTGACTTTGCCAGCACTGTACACAAGCCAGTGAATGTTTTGAGAAATCTCTGCACCACTAGATTTAGGACATGTGCCATACAGGGAGCATGCGTAAATTGACCCAGGTTCAGCGCTGCCACTATATTTGTCCCGTTGTCCACCTTGCCCACTTCCAGCTGGCAGAGAGACAGCCAGCGTGCTATTTGCTGCTTGATGTAATGCAGCAAGCGCTGCCCTGTGTGGCTGCTCTTGCCAAGACAGATTAAGTCTAAGACAGCATTTCACTTGGCACATGTGATAGGAAGGAGTGGGGTCTCTGCCCTGATGCTCCAGCAGGCGGACTGCCCGTTAAGGAGGGAGTGGATAAGTGTTGGGTGGTCTGCAATCCTGGCTGGAAAGCGCGTGGAGGTGCCAAAAGCAATTGGCCCTGTTGCTGGGGGGTTCCTGCCTCGCTGCCACTAAATACATTCAGCCTGTGGGCTGTAAAGGACATGTATTGCCCCTGGCCATAAGCACTACTCCAGGTGTCCACCGTGACGTGCACAGTGCTGCAGAGAGACAGCTACAGGGAGCGTCCTATATTGTCTGCCACGTGCGAGTAAAGGGCAGGGATAGCTTTATTTGAAAAGTAATGCCGGCTAGGGATCTGCCAGTGTGGCTGAGCGCAAGCCATCAGCTCCCTAAAAGCTGTGCAGTCAACTAAATTGTACGGCAGAGACTGCACAACCAGCAACTTGGTCAGGTGACAATTAAGTTTGCGCACTGTTGGATTACTTGTTGTGTAAACTTACTTCCTGGCCACGCACTCGATGATGGACAGCTGACGAATAAGAGGAGGTGTATGAACTAGTTACACCCTTGGATGTGGCCTGCCTGACGCAAGGGACCCTGGGAGAAGTAGCCAGCTCTTCAGTATTAATGCGCTGCTGTAATCCATCTTGGTAAGAAAAATTTGCGACATGACGCCACTTCAGATGGTTCCACAGAGCAGTGGTCTCTACATTTGAGGCTTTCCCACGGCTCAATTTCTGTTTACAGAAATTGCACGTGGCCGTGCTGATGTCCCCCGGCAGAGTGATGAAATACTTCCACACACCCGACGTGCGTCCTCCAGAGCTGGCCAAGCTTGTAGCCCTTGCACGCTTAGAACCTGATGCCGGCCCCAACATACTTGGGGTCTCACCAGTCCCCAAGGAAGGCCTGGCCCTGGGCCTAACTCGCCTCTGCCCTCTGTTGCTGCCACTATCACCGCCCTCCTCTTCAAAGATCAAATGCTCCTCACCAGCACGATCCGCCTCCCAGGTCCTCCTGTCTTCACATCATCATCAGACTCCCCACCACTTTTTTCTGACTGCAATATAGGCTGTTCCCCACCAACCTCGGCTTCCAGGCAGTCCAAACTCTGACTGCTCTCTAAAAAATCATCAGGGAGGCTTTTCTCCACATCTGCCGGATTGTGCGATGGGGTTCGGTGGTCTTCTATTTGATAAAATGCAGAAGGCACACCACTAGGAGGGGGCACTGAAGGCTGAGAGGTGGCAGAAAATGACGGGCTTTGATGGAGCGGAATAGTGGAGCAGGAAGAACGCTCTGAGTCTGACCCCTAGCTATATGATACTGTATCAGCAAAAGAAAGCACATCATCCGGCTGTGATTGAGATGACTGTGCCTTCCACTCCACTACCTCATCCACTTTCTCCTCCACTACAATTTTGTGCCTTGGTGTGTTAGCCTGGTGGAACAGTGGCCAACTATTACGAATTCTACCAGTAGAAGTTGCGGCTACATGTCCTTTGCCACTGCTGCCCTGTGCCACCTTCTCCTTCTTTTTGGAGCTAGAGGTCTGGCTGGAACTCAAACCCTTTTGCTTTTCCATGCCAGACATTTTCACTTGACTGCAGCCCTACAGGTCTTTGTATCTCTCCCTGTCTCTCTCCCTGGCTGATTAATTACTAGCCCTGCACTAGCCCTGATATCTGTATTATGGATGCCCTGAACAATTACACCACAATTTGAAGAAAACAGTTCTCTGTCTTTCAGAACTTCACAGACAGTGCTTCTGCTCGTCTCAGCAGTCGCAGCACAACTGATGAGTCACAGGCTTACCGAGCCTATGGGCCAATCAGAGCAAGCCCTTCCCACTAGGTCAGGTGACCGCTTTCTTCCCGGGCAAAAAGCCCGGGAAAAATTTAACTGAATTCGTACGCAGAAGCGTATAAATTAACTGATACGTAGCTTTAGCGTACAATTCATCTGACAAGTATGTAGCGTATGCGTAGAAAGGTTTAAGAACATTTACATTTCGAACGGAGCAAATCGAAAAAATCTGGATTTGCTTTGGAGTACAAAATTGCGTAGATTCGTATCGAATCTACGAAGCGGCGAACAGATTCGCTCATGTCTAGCCAGAATGTTATCACTTACATCTGTGGCTATGCTTGGCCTTTGAAACTCTGAATGTGCAAAATGGAGCTGTAAAGACATATTGAGAAACTTATCAGGACATTTATAGATTAAAATAAGAAAATTGCTCACAGTTGCACTTTTTCTCTAATGGATTAGCATGGTTCAGGCTTATTACTGAACAGAAGTTAGGAAATGACAGCAAGCAGGTCAGGCAATGTTGAGATTGCCTGGAATCAGTTCAGGATCCTTCCTGTTCCTTCAGTCAGATTCTCCATCCTACATTTGATCTATTAGTCACGTGCACATTTGGCAAAACACAAAAGTCCTGAGCAAGCGGGTTGTAAATCAGCCAGGAGACAGACAGGACCTCCATTTGTTGTCAACACGGCCCATCCTTCTCTGTCACGTTGGGATATTTAGCCAAGTGTAAATGAAGTGTTTCTCTGGTACTGTCACTCCGTCATGTTCCGAGCCTTAGATGTGCGTTGTTTATTCATTAGCTACTTAATATCATATTCAAACGGAATATACATCATCATTTACTGCCTCCCTGCGCCTTCGCGGGCTCCATTTATTGTACACATATAAAACATTGAGGAGCATTGCCTTCACTGGGTTATTACAGATCTTTTTGTAAAATGTATCTTGGAACAAACACAAGCTGACTTTTCGGCTTAGCTCCTCCAGATGGAATTAAACTGGCATTGAAAAGATGAAGGCAAGAGCGAGAAGAACAGGCAAAGTTCAATGAGGACTGAATAAATATACATTTCATATAAAGTCTATAAAATAAAAAGTATTACCTTTATGGTAATAGAGAATGTGGAGAACCCTACAGCGGGCAAACATTAAAATGAAAAAGCCCTGCATTTTATATAAGTTATATATTATCTATGGGGGGAATTTTTGTGGAGTAAGTTGCTCTGCTTGTTGAGACATATTACTTTTAGTATTTATGGGGCAAACCAACAGCCGAATGCAGGAACGATCATTTGCATACCAAAAAGTTGCATTACTGTTTTGACAATTTCTTAAAGGGATGATACATCATGTATTTTTCATGGAGGCACACATCTATTTCCTTCATTGCTGGTATAGATGGTGTGGCAGGGGGCGTACGGTTTATGGCAGATGCAATAAATGGAAGTTAATGGACAAAGAAGAGTCCATATGCTGCAGCAGTGGTCTTCTGCTTAAAGGGGTTGTCTCACTTCAGCAAATGGCATTTATCATGTAGACAAAGTTAATACAAGGCACTTACTAATGTATTGTGATTGTCCATATTGCCTCCTATGCTGGCTTTGTTCATTTTTCATTTTCATGGTTACCGTTCTTCCACAATATCGCACTCAAACCTGTAGTGTGCAAACATGGCCATCGCTGCTGGATTGCAGGGTGGTCATAACCCCTGGATCTGAACAGTGTATATTATGATGAAAAAATAAATCAAGGCAGCAAATGAGGCAATATGGATAATCACAATACATTAGTAAGTGCCTTGCATTGACTTTGTCTACATGATAAATTAATTTTGCTGAAGTGAGATGTTTAAGGGGTTAATGTATTTTTGTGCAAAACTTATATGTATGCTGCAAAGTGAGTTCATAGACCATAGTTACCATTGCTAGGGGAGACTATTCCACCCTCCTCATAAGAAGGAGTAGAATGAGAATTAGACAGTGAAGTGAGCAGAAGCAGAGAACCACCCTTGAAAAAAAGAACCAGTCAGAGAGGAGCCAACAATGTGAAGAGAAATCTTTAAAACCAGCTGAAGTGGAGAAAAATAGAGAAATGATATTTTGTGAAGCATACCGTGAGGCAGAACCATGACCCCAGTCAATGTCTGGAAAGGTAAAATCTCCCATTATGACCACTGTACCAGCCTGTGTGGACCACTGTACCAGCCTGTGCGGACCGGTTGTAACAGCCTGCCGGATCTGTTTAACACAAATTGAAACAGTCCTAACTTGTCTGAGAGACTTATTGACTCCACAGTCAAGCTGTCCAGGAGATGAAAGGCTTCGGGAACCTGAACATACTCTAGAAGCAGACTGGGGATTTGCCAGCATCCTGCAGAGGACATTGTGGATCCGTTTGTGTGTAAGAAACATCAAGAGTAAGTGAGTTAGGGCTGGAAGCAGCAAGTGACGTGCTGCATCCCTATTTCTAGATCCTAAAGCTAGAAGGCAAAGTGTAGTGTTAGGAAGGATGCTCCAAACCTGAACCCTTGCCAGTCCATGCAAAGTCTGAACTGTGACAACTTCTGTCAATATTATATTGGAGCTTTATTTGCAAGTAAATAACTGTTCATCTGTTAAACTGGCCAAACCCCCACACTGATATCAAAATGAGACTTTCGCCAATATATTTTTATATCAAGAACATACCGGAGCCCGAGCACCTCGTCAAGGTATCTCAAGTGGCACTGGACCTAACGCTAACCCTACATGCCATTGGGCATTTACAGATAAGGGCATAAAGTCCGACACACAGCGACCAGCTCCCAGTTACCTCCAGCATGAAATCAAACATACAATGGGAGGGGGGCGGAGGCTGTGAGTCCCACCCATCCCTGACGCCATGTGACCCAGGCTGCACAGGTGCACCAGAATGTTTCCCATTGGTCAAATCATGGCACATTCCGCCCCCCTCCCATTGTATGTGTGATTTCATGCTGGAGGTAACTGGGAGCTGCTTGCTGTGTGTCGGACTTTATGCCCCTATCTGTAAATGCCCAACGGCATGTAGGGTTAGCGTTAGGTCCCGTGCCACTTGAGATACCTTGACGGGGTGCTCGGGCTCCGGTATGTTCTTGATATAAGAATATATTGGCAAAAGTCTCATTTTGATATCAGTGTGGGGGTTTGGCCATATTGGTCAATTGCATTTGCCGTTGTAGTGCACCATTTTCTGTGAATTTTTGTTTTATATAGTTTGTCACATCCGCACATTTGGCTATCCTGTGTAGGATGTCTTTGTGGTACATGTGGTCCGCTGCAGGCATCCTCCATTGTATGCATTTTTGCTGGGGATTACGTTCAGCAGCGGACCACATGTGCAGGATTTGCTCCCCCGGTTATAAATGCTCTACAGCAGACACAGCTGGACATTGCCCCTTGCAACCAGCATACACGGAGTCCACTGCTGCCAGTATGCCAGAGCACAAACAACCCATTTCACAGTGACACAAACACACTCAGACCCTGTTCACACTCAAGGCCACAGCCAGCACGCATCGCAGAACCAGCATACATGGGACACCTACAGGCAGTACGCAAAGGGCATGCAGCCAGCCTGCATGGCACCATTGACAGGCACCAAAGGGATGCAGTCATGGAAGCCACAAACACAGGCCACAGTTCACACACCAAACCGCAGCCAGCATGCAGTCCCAAGCAACCAGCATACACAGGTGTCGGCCTGCAGCCAGTATGCAAGGGAGCCTGCAGCCAGCCTGCAACAGTGATAAGAACTGCACAGAGATGCAGACACGGGGAGTAAACACATTCACAGTCAAAGTTCACACAAGACACTGCAGCCCCAAGCAACTAACATACACAGGAGTCAGCCTGCAGCCAGTACAAGAGAGGGTATACAGCCAGTCTACATGGTCACAACTGTCATAATGAAACGCACCGTGACACCTATCTAACAAGATTCTTGTAATCCTGTCCATTTGTGATGGTGTTTGCTTTCTATTTTGAATTTGACATGAACTGTTTCCTGACTCTTTGAGTGCTGCCTACACAGACCTTTATATCATGTTGCTTGAACTCTGCCAGCCCTGACCTTGGATTTGCACAACCATGTCTCTGTTTATCAATTCTGGTAAATCACCTTTTAATAAACTTGTGCAAACTATCTGTGGTTGCTATTACAAACTACTTTGGGTTACAAATCCTTGAGATTCTCTGCAAAAAGTCAATGCCCCCATGAGGAGCATTTTGACTCCCTTGGTTTAGCAATAAACCACTTCCATACTCATGTGTAACCCCCAAGATAGGTGTGCTTATGGTCCTATTGATTTTCCACTGGTTTTCCTTGCAACTGGAATTTGATATGGAGTCCTGAGAAACACCAAGGATGGAGCCTAACTTAAGTATTTTTCTAGTTGTCTAGTTTGGAAAACTCATTGTCAGTTACCCTATTAGTGTAAAGTAGAGAAGTAATCCTTTTCTGCATCATTTGAATCAGTATGGTGTAATGCTTAATATCCCCTGTGGTGGTGCTGCAGGAACATGGAACAATTATTGCCAGTTTTACCCAGAAATTATATCTAATTCCTGGGCGTCCCATCAGGAGGATACCGTACTTTCAGATCAGCCTATAATCAGGAGGGATTGTCCAAGGCAGAGAATCCATTTAATTTATACCAACAGTAATTTGAAAGCAATGCAGTTCCACTGGATATTATTAGCACAAGTCATTCAGACTAAAATACAGATTTTGATTGCCGAAGACAGGATTCTGTGAGAACGGATACAACTTTCGACCCAAGCAACAAACACACAAGTGCAGAACAGCTTAGAGAGAGATGTTCCCATATCTGATGAAGCTACTACGGGGCAGCAATCCTAATTACCATCACACTGCACAATATTAATATAGTCTGTTTGATTCAAACAGCCTTTTGTATTTCAGAGAGTGCTGTCCTGTTGAATGATGAGGCCCGAGGCAGTGTACCTGAGAGGTGTTACTTCACGCATAGACTCCACGGGCTCATTCCAGACATTTGTAAAACATTCCCAGAATCAAAGAAATTCTCCTGGCATGAAAAGTAAAACACAGAGTGTGATTTATTTCCAAATGAAGAAGATCTTATCTATTTCACATTGATTTATTGTCACTTACTGATTATTTACATTGACACTAATGGCTGGAGGAACCCAGAAATGAAGCTGAGTTGTAGTTCATGTGCTACCCACTATGTAAAAGAAATTTTTCTCTTAATCTAGTTCCTGAGTACAACTGATTAGCATAATGGGTGATGCTAAACTACGAATATCCTGGCATAGTGACTGGGCAAGAATCTAGATTTTAAGACCTTGACTTAAAGGGTTTTTTCGGTTTCCATCAATAGCCATGAAACACTAATTTATGAAGGTAGTTGTCATTTTCTGATGTATTTCTGTAATGTCTATAGGTAGGGACAACAAAGGACAGTGAGCCCTAACCTAGAACCTAGCCCACTTTCCTGACCTAATTGCAGTATAAGCTCTACTTGGCAGAACTGCAACTGGGCGACGGTTCCTACTCTAAATAAGTTCAGATAAGGACAAAAATCAGCACACAAATGCAGGAACAGGGAACAAGGCACCTAGCTAGTGAGCCACACAAGACTATCACTGGCAATAGTGTATGGCCAGGAAGAGATTTAAATAGAGCGTTGAGTCGCTGGATCAGAATCTGATAGGTCCATTGAGTCGGTGCTCCATTAGTCAGACACACTAGTACACAGTAATAGAGCAGCTGAACTAATCAGCCCCGGCACATGCCCACTACAGGGCGTAACAGAGCATTGCACCCTGTACTAAGGATGAGGCTGTGTCACCAGGGGGCATGGCTCAGCAGCATGTCTCTCCCGACGCACTGGTGCTGAGGCTGGGGCCTGGACAGGTAAGCCCCTATCTCCCGTTCTCGGTTGTGGTCTCATGTGATGTTATGTCCATGGCCGTGTCAAAGCAGCAACAGAGGCAGTGATAAGGGAGCGTTTATGTAACTAGCTGGGTGGGAGGAGCTATAAACTAGCTGGGCTTTGTTAGGGGCGATGAAGTGTTACAAAAAGAAGAAGTGCATCATGGGTTTGGTGGGATACAGTAACAGGAGGTGATACAAACAGGATGGAAACCAAAATGATTAGTTCACATGGTTAACATAGGTTAGGAGAGTCCAAATAACAAAAAAAAAAAAAAAGCAGGGAGAAGATGTACATGAAGTAAGTAATTACGTACATGAACATATTTGGCAACAAACCATAGTAATCCCAGAAAATCCCTTTAAGTTTCATGTTGCCAGGGCCATGTTAAAGGAGTTAGCTGCTACTTTCAGAAACAGCACTGCAACTGTCCATGGGTTGGTTCTAGTAGTGTAGGGAGTGTGGGAGCTTTCTTTACCATTTCTCCAGTGAAATCAAGCATAGCACATGTCTCTATGCAGTAAGCTACCTCGTATTGCAGCTGCTTGCCATCTTGCCAATTTTGTCTGGGGTAAATAATGATTGGATGTAGACAAAAGTCGCACATTTTGTATAAGAGACATTTTGCACAAAATGTGTGACTTTTTGCTATTTAATGCATCTCTCTCCACTTTTTTTTTTATAAAGCACGCTGGGCTTAGCAGGAAGGGAAGGACCTCCCACAGTGCAACAGATTTGCTATAGCTAACGATCTAGTGCACTCAGCATTAATTAATGCTACCGTAGGAGTATCAGATACTTATGCACCTGGCCAGCAGTCTCAAGAACCTTCCATTGTTCAACTTTATCACCATCCTCAGGATGGTCATATAGTTAAACCGAGCAGTGGGCCAGCAGTATTTTGGGCTGCATTGTGGTCTTTTTGGTCTTGCCTACTTCATTTTCCCCCCCTACTTGTGTTGCCTCCACCCTCTGTCAATGTGGACCAACCTACAACATGCGGTCACTTTTTGTTTGTTTTCCAGGGTCACTTTATGTTCCTAGTCCACTTCTGGACCTATACCTCTTAATAAATTACTCCACTGCACTTAAAGGGCATGGTCACTTTCTGGCTACTCTTAATCAATGTCTTTGTAAGATGATTATGATTATTAGATGATTATGGCATATACTAATATAATTTTGTTGATATTTTGTGCCATTTTCTATTCTTTTAATTTCATAAGAAATTCTTTCTTGTTGGCCAAGTCTTTTGTACTGTCCATAAAATGGCTGCTGATGGAGGGTCATGTGACCAGGCAAATCACCCAGTCTCCTTCATTCACCTGCACCTCACTGCACCTGCACTAAATTCTCAACATTACAAGTGCAGATGGTGTATTTGAGTGGAGAAGGCTGAGTGACGTGTCTGGAGCTCTTTTTGTCTGGTCTGGTGAATTGGTTGGGTGATTTGTTTAGGCCCCTGATATATTTAACTCAAATCTAAAGTGCCCCATTTGCCCTGAAAAATTGTGGATGACACAGTGGGGTCTTCTAGGACTGTAAGCTTTTTAATGCCAAGACAGTATTAGTAATCTTAAAGTGACAGCAATTTTTGGTGGCAAATGTCTGCTGATGAGCCACTAGATGGAACAGCAATGCCTACATTGCTTCTAGAGGCTCATTTGCATATATTAAAACGGCATTTTTCTCAACAATGTGGGCACATATGAACATGGGATGGAACCAACACAGATGCTTTCAGCTGCCAAGCACATATGCAACAGGTCAGCCAGTTTCATGGGTACTAGTCTGCTGACAGATGCCCTTTAATGATGATTTTACCCGAGATTCTCGGATTTGTATGAACCTTCGTTCCCTATAATCATCCCGGTATACATCCCACGTCAAGGGACCTTTACATCAGAAGCTACACATTTCTTCTACCATGCTTTTCTCATTTTGCTGTCTCTCTCTAATAAAAACCTTATTACTGATAATCTACAAGAGAAAATTATATTGGACATTTTGGGAATAGACAAAAATCTCTGCATGCTGAGAAATGAGCCTGACTAATTGGCAGTTTGAGGTAGAGCTAACAGTATGATTGCTGCTCTGGTTCCCACCTACAGCTTTCTGTTCTTGATGATGAGAAATTTTGTGATAATAATCTTGCAGGTATTTGACTTTTGAACTTTTTTGTCTTTCTATATCAAATATATATGATTGAAAATTGAGTATGTTCTGTAGATAAAACAAGCACATCTTCAATGCTCAGTAGAATCTGTAGTAGCTAATGGAGCTGGGAAATATTTTTGTCTCTGTTCAGTCAAATATGTCGACAAAACCAACAAAGGAGCAGTGATTTTCAAAGACATATTCATTGACAATTATTCTTTTGAGTTTTGGGTATTGTGTGAAATTATAATCTGTTACTTAAGTTTTTATTTCTGTAGACCATTGGTCTCCAACCTGTGCATCACCAGCTGTTGCAAAACAATTCCTAGCATGTCCTGAGAGCCTGAAACTTTCTGGAAGTTGCAGTTCTTCAACAGCAGGAGAGTAGAGATGAGCGAATCTTCCAAGATTCGGTTTGTTTCGGATTCGCCAAATTTTTCTAAAAGTTTGGTTTGGGCCCTAATCTATTTGTTTTGAACGAAAATTGCTCCAATTGCCCTGGAAATTGGTATATAACCCCCTCTAGTCCTCTAAGGGTGCATTCACATCACCGTTTAGCTTTCCGTTCGAGACATCAGAAGAAGAGAGTGTGGAAAAAAAAACGTATCATGTAAAAAAAAAAAACAGATACTGTTACATTAGTTGTCATCCGTTTGATCCATTTTCGTCTGAGATCCATTTTTTTTTAGATGGGGAAAAAAGTCCTGCATGCAGTACTTTTGCTTCTGTCTAAAAAAAACGAATCTCGGATGGAAATGGCTCAAATGGATGACAACTGATGCAACAAGATCTTTTTTTTTTACTGGATCCTGTAAAAAAACGGATCCTATGCAATCCTATGCAACAGGATGGTTTATCTTTACGGGATCCTGTTTTTTTTCCTCTCTCTCTGCTTCTGACGGAACAGTAGAACAGAAAGCTAAATGGTGATGTGAAGGCACCCTAAAACACATATTTTTTAAATGAAAGTGCCTATGGTGTTTCATTAATTTTTTACGAATTTTTTCATTTTCCCTTGCCCATCCCCTCGCTCTGATACAGCATCAAGTGTAGCTGTATCTACTTATTATCTATTATAGTTGATGCCACAAACTGTGGTTGCTGCTTGGCCGCAACTGACTGCAACAGCTCTTGCCTGGTGGTGACAGAACACTATTGATTACTTATGCACTGGGCGCCGTATTACAAGATTTGTCCAAATCGAACCAGAAAAGATTCGGGTTCAATTCGATGCCTTAAAAAATCTGAATTTCAGAACGAATCTCCGAATCTGCAAATAGATTACCTTATCTCTACTGGAGAGTCAAATGTTGGAGACCACTCCTGTGAAGAGCAGAGAGCTCTGCTTCATTCTCCTAATTAATAAGGTAATTTGTGCCCTTTGGACATGCTTAAAGGGGAACTGTGATCCCAATTTTAGACCATTATCTACAGTAATACATGATTAGTCCTGGATATATGAAGTCAAGATAACTATTTTTTATTTTTTATTTCTGCCCCAGTTCCCTCACCGTCAGCGCTTAGAGCTGTGTTTAAAATACGTTGTCAGCAGGGGCATGGCTAGGGTCTCAAAAGATCCGGGTCCCAAGCCCCAGTGAATATGGCCCAGTTCTCTAAGTGCCTCCATTAGTAGAAGAGCCCTCCAGTATTAATAATACCCTCACAGAGCCCCTAGTGAAAATAAGCCGCCCCTATTGTTCCCCCAGTGGTAATAAAGCTCTCTACAGACCCCTCAGTAGTAATAAGGCCCCCATAGTGATCTTAGTAGTAATAAGGCGGATCTATAAGTCCATCCTATAGGGCTCCCAGTAGTAATAAGAACGTTTATAGTGTCACTTGGATTTAAAATGCCCCCAGTATTTATACTGCCTCCTACTGTTATAATGCTCTCCTCTGCAGTGCCCCCTGTAGCTATATTCCTACCTTTAGTGCCCGCACACATTATAATTCATCAGCCCCTCCACCATACAGTCCCATGTAAATAACACTATTTCCCTCCGCCGTAGAGTCCCATGCAAATGACATAACACCATCTCTCCAGCCCTCCTCAATAAACAGTCCCATGTAAATAACATCCCTCTCTATCTACAGCCCCTCCAATATACAGCCCCATGTAAATAATATCACCCTCTCCCTAGCCACCTTTAACATACAGTCCCATGTAAATAATATCACCCACTCCCCAGCCACCTTCAACATGCAATCCCATGTAAACAACATCACCCCCTCAACATACAGTTCCATCTAAATAACATCACTCCCTCTGACAGCCTCCTTCAACATGGAGTCCCATGAAAATAACATCAGTCCCTCCAACAGCCGCCTTCAACATACAGTCCCATGTAAATAATGTCACCCCCTCCCCAGCCTCCTCCAACACACAGTCCCATGTACAAGAATAAAACTACTATAATACTGCTCCTATGAACAACATTGAAAGTCAATGGGTGATCCATCCCCCATTGACTTTCAATGTTGTTCATGAAAGATCTGTTATGGCTATTTTAAAGATAATACAACCGGATTAGTTCATAACGGATACAGACGGTTGTATTATCATGACGGATCCAGCAAAAACGCTGCTGTGAAAATAGCACTTCCAAAAGTCATAAAGAGGCAGTGTCCCAAGGGCTGAGTGTGTCAGGAAATGAACAGGCAGAAAGAAGTTGCCTGGGATGCCTGTCCAGGAGCCTGCTGTATTACTGAGTCTGATTCCAACACACCTCTATATTCCTGCTGCACTGCCATTGCTCCTGCTGTTCTTGTGGGTCCCTAAAGCCAAGGCTGCACACACAGCTAAACTGCACTGAGGAGTCAGGCTATTGCTGAGCTGAGCCTAGGCCTGACTTCCTGTACATGCCAGTACTGATAAGAGGAGCGATGAGGAGCCAGGCCAGCCAATGAGATTAGAAGACACACGGCAGTCATCACCAGGGGTGCACCAAGCCTTTCTGCTGCCTGAGACAAAAATTTAAATTGCGCCCCCCGTTAAAAAATTCTCAATCTGACCCCTTCCCCCAGCCCTACCATTAAAGGCTATATACACCTTCGGAGGCAATTTTTGTTCATGATTGCGTTTTAATCATAAAGCCCATGCTACCTTGTTGTCTGGTCACAACTTCATGTACTCTTGGGCCCAGACTCTTTGGCAGTATTGAAGTCTGGCCGCTACTAGCGGGTCAGTGAGATTGTCATGTGACATGTCAGTGACGTCACTAGGGGCAGGCATAACGGCAGAAAGAGAGAGATAGGCAGGCACTGCCTGGCTGCTAGTAGAAGCAGCATCCCTCCCCAGTGGAGCGAGCAACAGAGAAGATGATTTAGCAGTAGGGAGGGCGGGCGACTAAGTGCAGGCATTCACTGACAGCGCTGCTCAGCAGTATTGTCCTTTTATACTTTTAAGGCCCCTTGCAGACGAGCGTGTCACTCTGCGAATCCGCAGCGCAGCACCCATCCTGAACTTCCAGCACTGTATAACAGTAATAGCATTATGTCAGTGTTATCTAACACATTCCAGAACTGTAAGGGTTACATAGCATCATAAATCAGTATAATGCTATGTGACCCCAGCAGTGCTGGGAGGTCAAACCAGGAGCTTCACTGCGGACTCTCTGGCTCATCTGCAAGGGGCCTAATTGGGCAGTTGTTTTAGGACAGCGGCGGCCTTTCATCTTGGTACCATGGGCCCCAAGCTGTTGGAGAAGTGTGGGCCCCCCTCTAGCCCAGTACCTTAAAGCGCTATAATCTAATTGGTACACAATAATATAATTAATGTATTATTCTTTGGCAGTTTTTTTTTAAAGATAAAACCAGACATTCCTTATCAATTCATAGATTCCCCAATCTATACTGATTGAGGCATGTAAGGCAAATACAGTAATGGTTGTGGCGGATGATCTACAGGAGTCCAGCTCTCTGCTGCTTCTGTCAGACCCTTTTCTTAATCTACACTGGGGTCAATCTTAATAAGTGCTGTATAGTATATACAGGAATTGATGCCACCATACACTGTACAAAATAAAGTACATTTAATACATCCTGTATTACATACAGAAACATATTACACATCAGACACACACTATTACATATTACACATCAGACACACACTATTACATATTACACATCAGACACACACTATTACATATTACACATCACACACACACTATTACATATTACACATCACACACACACTATTACATATTACACATCAGACACACACTATTACATATTACACATCACACACACACTATTACATATTACACATCAGACACACACTATTACATATTACACATCACACACACACTATTACATATTACACATCAGACACACACTATTACATATTACACATCAAAACATAACCAAGTAGTGTGTACCAATCTATAAAATTTACCTTTTATTTATATAATTATTAAAAGAGGAAAATAAACCCCAACGTTCATATACATAAATAGATAATTAGGATGCTCGGCCGCATCCAAACAATTATGTAACCAAGCAGTATCAAATTGTCCCAACACTGGACATCAAATGTTGAGACAAATAACAGTGGATTAAAACACACCAAAACTACTATGGTTGGTAGTAGGATCATACACAGAATGCTGGGGTTAAACAGACCACATTATTTAGTCTAAGGCTCCATTCACACGTCCACAGAATGTGTCCGCATCCGTTCCGCAAAATTGCGGAACGGGTGCCG
Source organism: Rhinella marina (assembly GCA_900303285.1). NCBI lineage: Eukaryota > Metazoa > Chordata > Amphibia > Anura > Bufonidae > Rhinella > Rhinella marina. The sequence goes on along the minus strand of ONZH01019358.1, from coordinate 40,597 downwards.
ACCCATTCATTTTCAGTGGGGCCGCAAAAGATGCGGACAGCACACAGTGTGCCGTTCGCATCCGCACTTCCGTTCCGCGGCCCCGCAAAAATATAGAACATGCCCTATTCTTGTCCTCTATTATAGAGCCGGCCATGTGCGGTCCGCAAAATGCGGAACGCACATGGCCGGTGTCCGTGTTTTGCTGATCCGCAATTTGCGGACCGCAAAACACACACGGACGTGTGAATGTACCCTAAATGAGAGGCTGCGGTTTGTGCACAAGAAACGCAGACCCCACTCTATTACACAGGCCTATACCCCCCAGAAAAACAACCTAGTTAAAGATAATCAATGCCCTGCAAATACAGTATGCCGCATGCCTATTCCCGACATGCATGTTTCACTTTACAAACATTAAAGCTCATCAGGGGACAACAAGCAATGCAGTCGACAAAGTGCAAAAGCGCACCTATTAATGTAAATACAAACCCGGAGGACAAGGGAAAAAAAAACTCAACGCTAAATGACCACAGCGTAGAATTAAACAAACAGGAGGTGAAGAGCTGATGACACATCACACTCACCAATACCGACCAGTGTAGATGAATCCTGGCATTCAAACTGTGTCCTCATATTACACATCACACACAATATTACATATTACACATCAGACACACACTATTACATACTACACATCACACACACACACACCATTACATACTACACATCACATGCACACACCATTACATATTACACATCGCACACACTATTACATATTACACATCACACACACACTATTACATATTACACATCAGACACACACTATTACATACTACACATCACACACACACCATTACATACTACACATCACACACACACACCATTACATACTACACATCACATGCACACACCATTACATATTACACATCACACACCATTACATATTATATATCACACACCATTACATATTACACATCGCACACACACACTATTACATATTACACATCACACACACACTATTACATATTACACATCAGACACACACTATTACATACTACACATCACACTATTACATATTACACATCACATGCACACACCATTACATATTACACATCGCACACACTATTACATATTACACATCGCACACACTATTACATATTACACATCACACACACCATTACATACTGTACTACACATCGCACAGACTATTACATATTACACATCGCACAAACTATTACAGATTACACATCACACACCATTACATATTACACAGCAATTCTTACAGCAATTCTTACAGCAGTGTGCTCCTCTGGCTGGGAGCAGGCTGGGAGGAGGGGCCTTCTTCTAGACTGCTGTGTGTGCACCGTCTGTGCCCTGATCTTGCTTGCAGTCATTCTACTGTTTTAGTCTGCCACGCCACCCCCTGCTTTCCACTAGATGGCACCGGCATGCAGACAGTGTGGTGAAGTCAGTGAATTGAGTAAGCAGAGTAGCCGACCTTAATGGCTGTAATATGGGTGTAGTGCAGTGCAGTCACAAACAGTCTCCCGATGTTCGGGGCAGTGTTAGTTTGATTCGGGGCCCCGGCCCTGGATAGAAAGCCCTAGCGACGCCCCTGGTTGTCAGGACTGACGTTCCTCTCCATTATTTTAGAACAGCACAGCAGTCCTGACTGTGTAATTCAGGAACCAGGAGCAGTAGGAAAATAAAAAGTAGTGACATGGACTCCTTATCTGCAGTACTACACATGAATTACTTTAGAAAACAGTCCAAAACAGATCCAGATTTGGTTGCAAAGGGGATTTGAGGCTGAATCTGTGAATTATACTTGCCGGCCCCTACTTTTATGCAGCAAGGGAGCCTGCGTAGATTTAAGCAAGTCACACAGCCGCCGGCAAAACGCCTAAGTTATGTAGAGGCCAGCGCATCTACATAACTTAGGCACATCAAGCAGCAGCAGACATGAACTAAGACCAGCGTCTAAATCACTGGTCTTAGTAATGTCCTCCTTTGTGTTTACTATGAAATAATACATTTCTTAGAAGCTCTGATGTGCGCCACTCCTCTTTTATTCCTCTTTGAAATGTATAAACAAATTGACAATTGGGTGGTAGCTTGTCAATAAGATGTGCCCCTACACAGTTTGACACTCAACAATTCAGAGTGTGTAGGGATAGGTCAGGGATAGGTGGGACTCACAGCCTCCGCCCCCCTCCCATTGTATGTGTGATTTCAAGCTGGAGATAATTGGGAACTAGTCGCTGTGTGTTGGACTTTATGCCCCTATCTGAAAATGCCCAACGGCGTTAGGTCCCGTGCCACTTGAGATACCTTGACGGGGTGCTCGGGCTTCAGTATGTTCTTGATATAAGAATATTTTGGGGAAAGTCTCATTTTAATATCAGTGTGAGTGTTTAGTCATATATTGTCAATTGCATTTACCGTTGTAGTGCACCACTTTCTGTGAATTGTTGTGTAGGGACACACCCTTTATCCAGCTGTAACACCCAGTCATAAATGTATCAATTTCACAATTAATACAATGCAGAGCTCCAATATTAGGCTTTCCAGTGTTATTTCACAGGGAAGTTACTACTAAGAGCTAATGCACACAACCACGTGCATTCCATATTTTGTGGAGTGAAACGCCTCGCCCTATGGTACAAATGCCTATGCTTGACCGCAAAAAGGACAAGAAAAGGACATGTTCTATTTTTTTGTGGGGTGTGGAACAGAGCAACAGATAGTCTGTACTGCAGACAACGCTGTCTGCATCTTTTGTGGCCCCACTGAAGTGAATGGGTCCGCATCCGAGCCGCAAAAAATGCAGCTCAGATGCAGACCAAAACAAAGGTCGTGTGCATGAGCCCTAAAACAGATGTGTCCACAGACATACATATACAAGTCTCCACTACCTGTTGTCACCACTAAGGGTTGATATACCAGATACACCGCCTGGTAGGGTTTTTTTTTCCTGCTGATAAGATTGATCCTGCTGAAAGGTGCTCTTTAAGAAATCATTTAAAATCCTTTATGACATGGGACACTTAGAAAAATAATTGTAATCGTAGGTTTTAAATTCTTCTTTGCATTTGAATTATTTCAAATACTGTATTGATTTCCTAGCATAGAGTTAAAAGATAACATTTAGGTTGTCTCCAACAACCACTGACTGCTATAAAGATCTTTTCAGAAATCAATCAGCACAGACATTTGGACCTAAAAGCTCACAATACTTTTCCATATGGTCTTCAGCACACAAAGCAGATATAATGCCTATTTTCTTATAAAAAGGGTTCCAGTCTCTAGAATGAAAGGATAAATGTCCAGGCTTCTTGGTTTATATTGTTCCTTCTTACAAGAAACCCTTATTTGCTCTCAGAATAAATATTTTTAGTACCATCCTAGTGTATTGTTTTCATCAATGTCTTTTTATTGAGAGTAAGGCTACATTCATATGACAGTGAAAAATGGTAGTGTAACGGCTGTGTTTTTTAACTGCTGTCACACTCCATTTTCAGAACCAATTGAAGTCATGGGGGCTATTCACATGGCCATTTTCAAAACAAATTGAAGTCAATGGGGCTAGTCACATTGACTATCGGCTATCTGAAAATAGGACATGTCCTATTTTGGCTGTTTTCATGACCAGATGGGCCCCACTGAAGTCAATAGGCTCATTTTTAACGGCAATAATATGACCTTTTACGGGTAAAAAAAATTACCACATTCACTTGCACTGCAGAGACAGTCGTTCCTCCCTTGATGCAGAAGAATCTGTGCTCCCAGCATGATCGTAGGTCCTTCCACATCAAGTGAGGATCGACTGTTCCTGAGCATGCAAGTGGATGAGGTAATTTTTTTTTTGTTAAATTGTTTTAACACAAGTAGAACAAGGGGGCACTAATATGGGCATTATTAGTACTGGGTGCCACTAATGGGGGCACTTATTATGCTGGAGGCACCTAATGGGGTTATTCTTTGTACTGGGGGCACTCTGGGGCAATTATTCACACTAGGGGGCACCATGGGGGCCATGTGATGTACAGGAGGCACTATGAGGGGCATTATGTACACATATATATATATATATATATATATATATATATATATATTAGAGATGAGCGAATCATTAAAAAAAAAATTTGCCGAACATTCGCCGAACTTTTTCTAAAATTCGTATATTCGACGAATAGATTTGTTGTATTTGCGTACAAAATATACGTTATTATGTGCTATTAGCGAACATTCGCTCACTAATAACGAACGTTCATTTACAAAATGCACGCAACTTCTTAGAAGACGTACGCATGAGCGTACAAATAGCTTACGAATCTCAGCGTACTATTGTCTAAGCGATTACATAATACGCAGGCACGTACGAGGAGAGGCCGCGGCGTGCACTCCTCAGAGGCAGAGCGAATATTCGAGACATATATATGGTAAAGTGCAAATACATTATTTTAGGTATAATATAAAAATTTTAAATATCACCTACCTAGTATGCTCATGGACACGTTTAAGTCTCTTTTCTTCTGACGCTTGTCATAGAACTGGAGCAGAGTCCCAAACTCAGTCGCAATTTGTAATCCACATAGGCAAAATTGTAATCCAAATGGGTAAAAAAAAGCAGAAAAGGTTCCTTAAAAAACCCATTTTCAAGGGGCTGCCCAAATAACCTGAAAAGGGTGAAAAAGGGATGAGCCGCACGAATGCGCAACTTAATTTCCTGAATTGCCTCGTCATACTCCAGCGCTGGCGAAAGGGGCGGAACTACCAGGGAGGAGTCTGCATCGCTCAATTGAATTCGTACGCGACAGCGTATAGAGTAACTAAATTATACATAGAATAGCGTATAATTTATAGGGCACACTACGTAGCGAATGCGTACAAAAGCAAAGTGAATCACCTAATATTCGGATTCGCTTCGCAGCTGAAAAATCCCAAGATTCGATACGAATCTACGAAGCAGCGAATAGATTCGCTCATCTCTAACATATATATATATATATATATATATGTATATATATATACATACACACACTTTGGAGGCACTGCCGTGATTGGAATGTTAAAAAAAGTCAGTGAAATTCATCAGTTTTTGATGGCCATTTTCATCCTCTATTAAAAACGGATGCAAAATGGCCATTAAAATGAACAGATGGACAGAAAATGGATACAAAATGGACACAAAATGAAAACCTCAGAGTGTGAATGTAGCCTAAGTCAGATAGATGACAGATCTTACCGATACATGTACATCGTCATATGGAACAGTAGGAACAATAGCTGTCTACAGCATACGTACTTACGTTTCTAAGCTTTAAAAAACATAGTGAGGCGGAAAAAATCACTTAAAGTGGTTAAATTACAGTAGGTCAAATGTGTTAGTATAATGTGGGTGTTCCTTAGGATGGGAGGGTGACACAAGATGAAATACTGTAAATGATATTTAAGCTAGATAAAGGGGGTCCAATTTTCTCTCTATGTACCATAGTTCCCTGAGCCTAATGGATATATAGTTGGAGAGTGTGCACATAAATTGATATTCCGTTTTTAGACATTTATGGAATATCTACAGGATATAGTAAAACTGAAAGATGCAGATCTTACCCCTGGGACCCACACCTACTCCAAAACAAAGTTACCCCCATACCACTTGGTGAGGTGCCACATTAAGGCAGAGAATAGATGGAAAGGTGGTTGTGCTTATGCATGGCTGTCTCCTGTCACTCTGTAACAAACGTCAATGTGGATCCACTGTGCCACTGAACTCCTTAGTCCGTTATTTAATTGCCTCCCAGGTCTCCACCCTCTTACACATTGACAAGTTTTGTGTGACAATAAGTCGCGCGACATATAGGGTACAACTACACTGAAACATGTGTCACTCGAAATTCATGTCGCATCTTGGATGGGCTGGGACAGAATTGAGTGTGTGCACGCTGGCCATTTCACAGCTAGTATACAACATTAACTGGCACTTTCCTGTTCCCCAACTCCAGTAGTCTGCGCTGTATGGGAAAAATACACAAAACTGTCTAAGTATCTTAACCTTCTAAACATAAGGCAAAACACAGAGTGTGCTTTACAGTGGGCCCCCAGAGGGAATTTTACTGGTGGGCCCTAGACACCCCAGTCCGACCCTGGCCCAGAATGACCAGGAATTTAAAGGTATAAAGTAAAAATTATACTGAATCTTATCCCATAAAGCTATACAGTATATCAATCTGCTCAGCTCCTCCTGCTTAATACCATGCTGCCTCTTGCTTACATTACATTTTCATGGTGACAGGTTACCTTTAGGTGGTATTGCCAGCCCCTTACACACACATGCACAACTAATTCTCCATTTAGTGTCTGCCTGGATTTTAGTAATTTATGGCATATTCACAGGGACTTTATAGAGAATTTACAGGAGTTTAAAACAATTCAAAGCTGTGATACAAACAAGTTTCTACTTCAGCTAATAGCTATGCAGTAACAGCACATAATAATAATTCCATTTTTATTCTCCTTGAACTCGAAGCATTTACATTCTTGTTCTCTCAGCACACACGGTACCAGCTCCGACTAATTCATTTGCCGTCTTTGTTCTATAAGTGCAGAGAGCAGTTGTGTTGTCAAAAAGGTGACTGTGTAATGGAAGCTAGAGACTGCAATGGAAACCTTGACATTTTAGTGGATATATTCCCAGACCTTGTCTCAATTGCATTAAGCAAGATCCCACATTGAATACAGTCTGGAGTGGAAAAAAATGAAAGGAATACATAAAAAAACGGATGATCCACCCTCCTCCTTACAAAACAAAGCAGCAACTTGTCTTCTTTGTCCTACAGTACCTAAACACTAAATGGAAGCCAGAACAAAAGAGCTTGTTGTTCCTCTCTCATTCACACAATTACTTGTGATTTGTTAAACTGCATTAAATCAGTTGGGAGAGGACTCCCATCATTCTCAGCTGTCACTTTTCATTTTTCAACTTTTTTTTTTTTTAACCTGGTTCCAAGCATTGTAATTCATCATTTTCTGTAGCCAAGAAATGTAGGGCTTTTTATTTCAGCAAATATGTGGTAACATTACGGCTACGTACTTACCATAGAGGCAGACCATGCCCCTGCAATGGGACCTTTAAAGAGAGGGGGCTCAGTCATGGTTGGTCCCATTCTCTTTGCCCACCTGATACAGGACATCCCTTCTCAAGTTCTACAGTGTTGGTCAACATGGGGTTGGGTCATTCAGGGAGAAACAAACACCAGGCCAAGGAACAGCTGTCCTTTCATGGTACATTACACATAGAGTTGAGTGAATTGAATCCAACAAAGTGGAATTTCAGGATAAATTCAATTTGCAGCGAAGCTGCTTAGTGGTAGCGAATCGATTTAACCTGAAATCGTGTAAAAAGCAAAAAAAAATCCTTACCTCCTCAATTTGCTCATGATGGGTCGGTCGCCGTCATCTTGATTGAAGATCCTAGCAGAAATCCTGTACGTGGTGGTGCCGGCCAGCGTGACAACTTCATCTCGGGCCGCGCAGGATTTCATGCAGGATTTTCAAGCAAGATGGCGGCTGGTCCATCGCGAGAAAATGTAGGCAGTAAGTATGATTTAATTTTTTCATACTGTATTATTACTCTCAGATGCTGAGTTCATGTATGAATGTGGCATCTTAGGGGTGCAATGACGGGTAGTGGCACTATCGCAGCGCCCTGTCATTGCACCCGCTGCTTACAAAAAAATGTGCATGGTGACAAAGCAATTCGTCACAAAAATTTTTTTTTCGTAAAATTCTGCAAAGCAGCCGAATCGAATTTTCCAAAACTTTGCTCATCTCTAATTACAGAGTGCCCCAGTGTTAAAGAAGACCTTCCACTACTCCTGACATGGCTGTTTTAATAGTTTTATGCATTCCCCATGTAATAACAATACTGGAGCATCTATTCTTATGGCTCTATGTTGTGCCATTCCTTTATTATTTCTACTAGAAGTTATGAATGAATTGCTATTAGCCTTCAGTAAGGGTGCAGAGGGGTGGTAACAAGTTGGGGGTGTGTAACTGCATAGACTCACTCTATCCAATCAGTGCTGCCATGTTCAGACTGTGCAGGTACACCCCCCCCCCCCCCCAAACTGGTTACCACCCCTCTGTACCCTTACTGAAGGCTAATAGCAATTCAATTAAAACTTCTGGTAGAAATATCAAAGGATTGGCATAACATAGAGCCATAAGAATAGATGTTCCAGAATTGTTATTACATGGGGAATGCATGCAACTATTAAAACAGGCATGTCAGGAGCGGTGAAAGGTCCTCTTTAAATCTCATTCACATGTCAGTGTTTGGTCAGTGATTTCCATCAGTGGTTGTGAGCCAGGTGCGGCTCTGAACACAGAACAGGTGCACATCTTTCCTTTATACCTTATGTCTGTGGAGGCTCCAATCCTGATTTTGGCTTACAATCACTGACCAAAACACTAAAGTGTGAATGTGGCATTAGTTGGACATTAATGATTTACCAAACTCTAGATAGAAAACTCATTTGCTAACAGCATATCTGGTTGTTCTGGTCCGACCTCTGTCCATTATAGTTTTTGGAAGACTCCTTGATGCACCCCTACAGGGATCAAAAAGGACCCCATTTATTTTAAACTACAGCATAAGATGACAGGGGTCTGATCCCCTCTACAATGCCTTACAATACATTGTGTATTATAATACATTGCACTGTAAAATACACTGACAGTGTGCCTACATATGAGACCCAGCCTCGGGGCTGGGTCTCATAGGCTTCCGTAGCTGGCAGGCTCCTAAGACTGTACAAGGCAGCGGGCTGACATACCAGCCAATGGGTCCTCATCACTGCAGTGCAGGAACCAGATGGGGTCAGAGAGGGTGCCCGTACCTTCCGCAAACCCCATGCATGCCATGGTGAGCATTGACCGTGGCATACAAGGGGTTAACATGCCAACATCATATACAGCGGGGCCCCTGCTGCTAATCGACAAGGCGCAGCGTTTGGGTAAGTCACGTCCCACAGTGCCGTACGTGTATGGCGCTGGTATTCTACAGGTTAAAAAGGCTGTTTTTTTGCCATCTGTTATCATCCTTTTACCCATAACCATATACGTTACTATTAGAGTTGATCGAATCCTAAAATATTCGGGGATTCGGAATTCGGCCCGAATTTTCTGCGGGATTCGTGGGTTCGAGCCGAATCACGAATCCCATTAAAGTCTATGGGAGACCCGAATATTTTTGCAGGGGCCAAAGGTTCTGCACAGTCAAGTTTGCCCAACATGTGAAAACCTCAGAAAAAGATGGAAACACCTTGGAAATGGATAGGAAACACCAGGGGCAGCATGTAGGGATGCCTCTGAGGCTCCCTAATTGCACCATTTTTTCTAAATCTGGCCAATAGTCTGGTGATGACCCCAAGGCAATTTTCAGGGACACGGTAATGGTGACCCACTTAAAAATGCTGCCTGACAACCTGGCAGTGAACCCCTGATTGTCTGTCTTTCAATAAGATTGCAGTGTAAAGCATGGTGGTGAGCCTCAGTATGACTTTTTGGATGGAGATTGCATGTGGTCACGTACTCCCTGGAACCCCATAGTCACCCCTTCTCTGATGTGCTCTGCCCCAATTCGCAAGACCTTTTGCAGTCTCAGTGTGCTGACAGTGGGGATTTACCAGTGTTGTCTGAGGAGGTGGTGGACAATGGCGAGACACAGGTGTCGGGGGATGAGGTAGTTGAAAGTGAAGCAAGTTACAGTGGGGACTCCTTGGGGGGACTTTCTCATGATAGGACAGATTCAACTTGGGTGGATCAGGCACAGGAACAGATCAATTTTTTTTGTGTGTTTATTTAACTTTTATTTAGCACAAATAACCACAGAGATATTTATTCATTCTCTTCGCTGCGCAGTCTGGCGTTGGGGTTCGTCACTTTGATGGCGAGCTGTGCCGCTCTCTCCACAATGGTCTTTCGGTTCTTTGAGGAGACGTTGTGGGCGATTTCTGCACAGAAGGACTTGTTGCTCATCAACAGAACCTCGAGCTCCTTGACATTGTGGACCAGGAATTTGCGGAAACCTGTGGGCAGCATGTGTTTGGTCTTCTTGTTGCTACCGTACCCAATGTTGGGCATCAGGATCTGCCCCTTGAACCTCCTGCGGGCTCTGTTGTCAATACCTCTGGGTTTACGCCAGTTACGCTTAATCTTTACATCACGGTCTGATTGATCACTGTGTTTATTATCTCTGTACTGTGACATCACTGTGTGTATTATCCCAGTACTGTGACATCACTGTGTTTATTATCCCTGTACTGTGACATCACTGTGTTTATTATCTCTGTACTGTGACATCCCTGTGTTTATTATCTCTGTACTGTGACATCACTGTGTTTATTATCCCTGTATGTTGACATCACTGTGTTTATTATCCCTGTACTGTGACATCACTGTGTTTATAATCCCTGTACAGTGACATCACTGTGTTTATTATCCCTGTACTGTGACATCACTGTGTTTATTATCCCTGTACAGTGACATCACTGTGTGTATTATCCCAGTACTGTAACATCACTGTGTTTATTATCCCTGTACTGTGACATCACTGTGTTTATTATCTCTGTACTGTGACATCACTGTGTTTATTATGTCTGTACTGTGACATCACTGTGTTTATTATCCCTGTACGGTGATATCACTGTGTTTATTATCCCTGTACGGTGACATCACTGTGTTTATTATCTCTGTACTGTGACATCACTGTGTTTATTATCTCTGTACTGTGACATCACTGTACAGTACAGTGTTTAGTATCCCTGCTCATCAACAGAACCTCGAGCTCCTTGACATTGTGGACCAGGAATTTGCGGAAACCTGTGGGCAGCATGTGTTTGGTCTTCTTGTTGCTACCGTACCCAATGTTGGGCATCAGGATCTGCCCCTTGAACCTCCTGCGGGCTCTGTTGTCAATACCTATGGGTTTACGCCAGTTACGCTTAATCTTTACATCACGGTCTGAAAAATAATTAAATAATTTTTTAAAAAAATGGCGTGGGGTCCCCCCCTTTTTTCCTTCGCCAGCCAGATACAACCAGCAGCGGCAGCCTGGCACTACCAGGGTGGGAAGGGACACGGTTATTGGCCCTTCCCAGCCTAATGGTACCAGCCTGCAGCCGCCCCAGAGCCAGACCCTCAATTTAGAAGGTCCGGTCCTGCGGGTACCCGGCTCTTCCTGGCACCCCTGGTGGCGGTGGGTGCCGAGGTAATAGATGTTGGGGTTAGTGCTGCCCTGCCATACCGGCAAGCACTAAGCCCAGTATTAGTAATCAGGGCAGTCTGTAGATAGCCCTAATTACTAAAACTGTAGTATTGGAAAAAAAAAAAAAAACACACACACGTATAAAACATTTTATTGAAATAAACACTCCCCGAGACCCCTGTTTGACCATTTCATAAAAAAAAAAAAAGCTGGTCCGACATAGTCCACCGAATCCGACGTAGTCCTCTGCATTCACGACCCTGAAAAATAGAAAACAAACACACAAACACAGACCACTTACCTCTTCCTGCACTGGGATAATACACACAGTGATGTCACTGTACAGGGATAATAAACACAGTGATGTCACTGTACAGGGATAATAAACACTGTGATGTCACAGTACAGAGATAATAAACACAGTGATGTCACAGTACAGAGATAATAAACACAGTGATGTCACTGTACAGGGATAATAAACACAGTGATGTCACTGTACAGAGATAATAAACACAGTGATGTCACCGACCGTACAGGGATAATAAACACAGTGATGTCACAGTGCAGGGATCGGCGTCTCGTGCCCCCTTCAGACCTCAGGTCAGCGTTTCGTGCCCCCATCAGACCTCAGGTTGGTGTCTCGTGCCCCCATCAGACCTCAGGTCGGCGTCTCGTGCCCCCATCAGACCTCAGGTCGGCGTCTCGTGCCCCCATCAGACCTCAGGTTGGTGTCTTGTGCCCCCATCAGACCTCAGGTCGGTGTCTTGTGCCCCATCAGACCTCAGGTCGGTGTCTTGTGCCCCCATCAGACCTCAGGTCGGCGTCTTGTGCCCCCATCAGACCTCAGGTTGGCGTCTTGTGTCCCCATCAGACCTCAGGTCGGCGTCTTGTGCCCCATCAGACCTCAGGTCGGTGTCTTGTGCCCCCATCAGACCTCAGGTCAGCGTCTTGTGCCCCCATCAGACCTCAGGTCAGCATCTTGTGCCCCATCAGACCTCAGATCAGGATCTCTTACCCCCCCCCTCAGACCTCAGATCAGCCCACCCATCCACTTAAAAAAAGCATACTTACCCGCCCTGCAGCGCTGCCGCTGCCATCAGGTTCCGCGCTCCACTGTCTTCCCTGCCGGCGCACACTATGACCTGACGCTGCGTCAGGTCATAGTGCGCGCCGGAAGGGAAGACAGTGGAGCGGGGGAGCCGAGGACACCGGCAGCGCGGCAGGACAGGTAAGTATGCTTTTTTTAAGTGGCTGGGTGATCCTCCGGTCCTCTGGTGGGCCAGTCCGACACTGTCTAGCAGGCTGATGAAATTTTTTTCCCAACTCACTGCACCGTGTATTACAGATCAGTGAAATTCAACGGACAATATAGATACGCAGGTAATATTATTTTTCACACCTATCCCAAGAAAAAAATTTACGCAGTTTGCGCAAATAAAACTGGAATCTACAGATCAATATGGTATATATAGACTGTGAGGTATATAGCAGGCTGATGAAATTTTTTTCCCAACTCACTGCACCGTGTATTACAGATCAGTGAAATTCAATGGACAATATAGATACGCAGGTAATATTATTTTTCACACCTATCCCAAAAAAAATTTTTTACGCAGTTTGCGCAAATAAAACTGGAATCTACAGATCAATACGGTATCTATAGACTGTGAGGTATATAGCAGGCTGATGAAATTTTTTTCCCAACTCACTGCACCGTGTATTACAGATCAGAGAAATTCCACGGACAATATAGATACGCAGGTAAAATTATTTTTCACACCTATCCCAAAAAAAAAATTTACGCATTTTGCGCAAATAAAACTGGAATCTACAGATCAATATGGTATCTATAGACTGTGAGGTATATAGCAGGCTGATGAAATTTTTTTTCCCAACTCACTGCACTGTGTATTACAGATCAGTGAAATTCCACGGACAATATAGATACGCAGGTAAAATTATTTTTCACACCTATCCCCAAAAAAAAATGTACGCAGTTTGCGCAAATAAAACTGGAATCTACAGATCAATACGGTATCTATAGACTGTGAGGTATATAGCAGGTTGATTAAATTTTTTGCCCAACTCACTGCACCGTGTATTATCAGTGAAATTCAACGGACAATATAGATACGCAGGTAATATTATTTTTCACACCTATCCCCCAAAAAAAATTTACGCAGTTTGCGCAAATAAAACTGGAATCTACAGATCAATACAGTATCTATAGACTGTGAGATATATAGCAGGCTGATGAAATTTTTTTTCCCAACTCACTGCACTGTGTATTACAGATCAGTGAAATTCCACGGACAATATAGATACGCAGGTAAAATTATTTTTTACACCTATCCCAAAAAAAAAAATTACGCAGTTTGCGCAAATAAAACTGGAATCTACAGATCAATACGGTATCTATAGACTGTGAGGTATATAGCAGGCTGATGAAATTTTTTTCCCAACTCACTGCACCATGTATAACAGAGCAGTAAAATTCAACAGACAATATAGATAGATATGCAGGTAAAATTATTTTCAGACCTATCCAAAAAAAAATGTACGCAGTTTGCGCAAATAAAACTGGAATCTACAGATCAATACGGTATCTATAGACTGTGAGGTATATAGCAGGCTGATGAAATTTTTTTCCCAACTCACTGCACCGTGTATTACAGATCAGTGAAATTCAACGGACAATATAGATACGCAGGTAATATTATTTTTCACACCTATCCCCAAAAAAAAATTTACGCAGTTTGCGCAAATAAAACTGGAATCTACAGATCAATACGGTATCTATAGACTGTGAGGTATATAGCAGGCTGATGAAATTTTTTTCCCAACTCACTGCACCGTGTATAACAGAGCAGTAAAATTCAACAGACAATATAGATAGATATGCAGGTAAAATTATTTTCAGACCTATCCAAAAAAAATGTACGCAGTTTGCGCAAATAAAACTAGAATCTACAGATCAATACGGTATCTATAGACTGTGAGGTATATAGCAGGCTGATGAAATGTATACCCTAGTCACTGCACAGTCATGCACAGGAATATATCTGTTTACAGATGTATAGTTTGAGCTATGTGGCTGGACAAGGTGTACCAGGCACAGCTCTGCACAGAATACAGGCTTACAGCATATACTGAATTTTTCTCACAGAATCAATTAGTTTTTAAAAGACTGTTGGGGCTTCCTATCCTGCACAGAATACAGGCTTACAGCATATACTGTATAGTTTTCTTCACAGAATCAATTGGTCTTTAAAAAGACTGTTGGGGCTTCCTATCCTACACAGAATACAGGCTTACAGTATATACTGTATACTGTTCTTCAGAGTATAGTCTTTAAAAGGACTGTTGGGGCTTCCTAACCTAACTCCTAACTAACTGCTTGCTACACCACTACACTAGCTAACACTGTCTGTCTCTTCTCCTTCCCAAAACACAATGAGGCTGATGCTGCAGGTCCCTACCTTATGTAAATTTAGGTCACATGTCACTGCCAGCCAATCACTGCTGGGGAGGTATAGGGGCTGTTACATCACAGCAGGCGTTTCCACAGGCTTCCCTTTGATGCTGATTGGCTGAAAAAAACGGGCATCTGTTTGATTAATTTAATAATACTGTCTTGTAAGTAAAGAACTTAAAGGGAGTCTTTCACCTGTTTTTCATTTATATAACTAACAACAGTGCCCCACAGAAGATTGCATACTCATCCCATACATACCGGTGTGCACTTTGTGTCTGTATTACATGTCCAGGAAAAGCACTTTTATTCTGCAGGAAAACAGCTCCCAAGTGCCCAGCTTTACTGCTGCAAGTTCCCAAAGAAAACCAGAGGGGAGGGCTGCTTTAGCTGCTCATAAATGTCACGCTCTGGTGTGGAGGGTATAGCCACACCAAGCGTAAAAGGCAAGGGAAAAGGACCAGACGAGGCAAACGGTCACCTCCTGCAGGAAACCCTGAAACTAGGCCCTAGGTGACTACCAGTATGAACAGGCCTTAGAGGTAGGAAAGTTCATACACAGGAATCTAATAACACCTGACCCTAGAAAATCCTGCCACTAGTGACAGGGGAAGGAGTCAATCCATTCCTCCAAAAGAACGGACGAATAGGAGACTCCAGAAGGCAAAACCACAACAGGGAAAAGTAGGGTAAACACAAAAGGGAAAATTACACTTATCTTAATCCAGATATTGCAGCAACCGGATCTCAGCCGAGATCCACACCACACACAACAATGTAAGCAAAAGTATAAACTGCAAGGGATACAGGGAGAGGAAGGGGTAAATAGGGGAAAGACAATCACCACACCCACAACAGCTGAGGGGAAGGGCAAACAGCAACCAAACCAAGAGGAAAACATGTCAAATGATGTCACTTTTAAAAGTCTAACCGAACGCCTGCAACCTGATGCAGGGACGTTCGTGACAATATCTTGGGATTGGTAGCAGATAGAAAAATGGTTTTGACCTTTACTGAAAGCTGGCATTCCAATCTTTCAAAACATACCAAAATCACAGCATTATATCAGAAGATATAGGTGTTAGAAAACGAGTCGGGAGAGAATGCTGTTTTTAGTTTCACTTTCAGCTGGGCACTTGTGAGCTGTTTTCCTGCAGAATAAAAGTGCTTTTTCTGAACATGGACTACAGACACAAAGTGAACCCAGTATGTCTAGGATATGTCTGCAATCCTCTGTGGGGAACTGCTATTAGTTATATAGGTGAAAAACGGGTGAAACACTGCCATTAAAAGGGTTAGATACTGTCCTAGGAGGCCTCAGTCATGATTTTTCAGGACAAAGGCACTTTTGTTACAGACTGAACTTAACTGAATCTGATGTTCAGTACCATTGAATTGGACCTGAAATGAAATTTGGGAAATTCGCTTTTCTCTAATGGTAACCTATTCTTGATAGGTCCAACCTCTTGGTCCCACCTTATCTTTTGGACTTGGACTATCTTGCAGAATATCCAAATAGGGTTTAAAACAAGTGATGCCGTGGTGAGCTGTACAGCTTGAAAGGTGCAGAGAGGGGCGTTGTCTGTTAGTCCCATCTGTCATGTCCCCAAATTGCAAAAATAAAAGGACTTTCTGAGCGACAGCAGCCGCCACAGGACTGGATGCGTGGTAGTTAATACGGTACATTAGATCACATGAAAGATTGTTTGTCTTTATTATTAAATAACATTTAACTTACCTCTGTGAGGAAACTGTGACCTTTCTAGAGCTTCTATTTGCTGCACTTTAATGGGAACATTATAAATGCCAAGAAAGACCGCAGAACAAGGACAAGCTGAGACTCAAACAAATTAAAGTTTGATACTGCTGGCGGAGGGGGCAGATTTTTGTGTATCTCTGTACACATTGTCTGATGTTATATTACTTTTCTATCACAGGGCTGACATTCACAATGCTTAAGACATATGGATGGCCTTTTCGCCTGCAAATTTAGCCTTACAATTATCTAATTGTGGGTTTCATCTGACACAAGCTAAACTTGGATGCCCTGGTGGCAGAATGACTGGCATTGTTTGTTTTCTGAACTCTGGGAAAGGTTTTTTGTTAGTCTGACATGGAAGTATGAATTGAGAGCTTGCACCTGAGGCTGTGTAGATGTCTTATTCTGCAATTTTTACAGCCTATGCTGGTAGAAGAGGCCAGACAACTAAAGAGAAGCTCAGAAGAAATGTAAGAATGATGTAAGAAAGTCCATTAATGTTTAATTTAAGGACATAGCTGGTATGGGCTGCCGGCTCAAAGACTGGTAACTGAATGGGTCCATACTATCGAGATATAGAAAAAGGGCAACAAACTTTGTTCCAGGTGAAGGAAAGCCTGTTTCTGACCCATGGACAAGTGAGACAATCTTTCTGGAAGAAGCAGCCATGTTCATCAAGTATACTATATTTATCTTCATGCTATTGTGATAGTTGTTCTTTTACATTGTAAATGTCTTTGAGTGGCCCATCAAACATACTCAATCAAACCTCCCTTAAAAATGGCTGTCCACCACCAACCTGACAGAGATTGAGAGGATCTGCCCCGAAGAATAACAGAAAAACCCCCAAATGCAGGTGTGAAAACCTAGCAGCATCAGACCCAAGAAGACTGGAGGCTGTAATCACCATCAACGGTGCTTCAACTAAGTCCTGAGTAAGGCTTCATTCAGACGTCCGTAAGTGTTTTGTGGTCCGCAAATTGCAGATCCGCAAAACACCGACACCGGCCATGTGCTTTCCGCATTTTGCGGACTGCACATGGCCGGCTCTATAATAGAAATGCCTGTTCTTGTCCGTTCTATTTTTTTGCGGGGCCGCGGACTGGAAGTGTGGATGCGGTGCCGTCCGCATCTTTTGCGGCCCCATTGAAAATGAATGGGTCCGCACTCGTTCTGCAAAATTGCAGAACAGATGCGGACCCATTTCCAGGACGTGTGAATGGAGCCTAAAGAGTCTGATTACTTATGTCAGAGGAGGTTTAACACTGACAAATGTAAGGTTATGCACATGGAAAGGAAAATACATGTCAACAGTACATATGAAATAGTAAAAAACTAAGCTGCAGAAACCAGTGTCAGGCAGCTGCTGCCAAGGCCAATAAGATAATGAGTTGCATCAAAAGAGGCATAGATGCCCGTGATGAGAACATAGTCCTACCACTTTACAAATCACTAGTCAGACCACACATGGAGTACTGTGTACAGTTCTGGGCTCCTGTGAACAAGGCAGACATAGCAGAGCTGGAGAGGGTTCAGAGGAGGGCAACTAAAGTAATAACTGGAATGGGTGGACTACAGTACCCAGAAAGATTAGTAATTAGGGTTATTTACTTTAGAAAAAAGACGACTGAGGGGAAATCTAATATCTATGTATAAATATATCAGGGGTCAGTACAGAGATCTCTCCCATGATCTATTTATCCCCAGGGCTGTGACTGTGATGAGGGGACATCCTCTGCGTCTGGAGGAAAGAAGGTTTGTACACAAACATAGAAGAGGATTCTTTACGGTGAGAGCAGTGAGACTATGGAACTCTCTGCCTAAGGAGGTGGTGATGGTGAATTCACCAAAAGAGTTCAAAGTTGCCTGGATGTATTTCTGTAGGGTAATAATATTAAGGGTTATAGTTACTACAGATTGGTCGTTGATCCAGGGAGTCATTCTGATTGCCTAATTGGAGTCGGGAAGGAAAGTGAGGAAAATTGGCTTTTACCTTGTATGGGTTTTTGCCTTCCTCTGGATCAACTTGTAGGATAACAGGCTAAACTAGATGGACTAGAAGTCTTTTTCAGCCTTACAAACTATGTTACTATGTCGACATCGAGCAGGAAGAGAAACAGGAGGCGGCACGCACAGCACATGCCTTCTCTTCATACAGCTGATGCCGGGTGTCATACCCCACCCCGCCTGCCGATCTGATATTGATGACCTATCCTGAGGACAGGTTATCAATATTAACAGCTTGGAAAACCCCTTTAACATCAAGGGAACCCCCTTGCTACCATCAGGCAGGGAGCCCAAGCCCATGACTACAGGTAGTGAGAGAACACAGGGTGTCCCTCCTTGACTGCACCAACCCAGGGAGAGACACCCTAAGGGAGTACACAGTGACACATCACCATCAGAGCCACTACTATTCGTCTATTACTCTGTTCCAGCTTCTCTAAAGGCTCACTGCAATTTGCCATGTGCACAGTGAGGGGCATTTATCAAGACAGGCATTCCTAAATGTCTTGATTCTTCTGCGCTGGAGTGAGATGCTCATAATTTATTAAGAGGCACATCTCTGGTAGTCCATGTGCCAGAAACCGAAGTCTATGCCAGCCAGGGCCATGCAAAGCCCCGCCATCCCGCTAAGCTCCACCTCTTTTCTCAACACTTTGGAAATGTGGTGAGAAACTGAAAAAGATGCAAATTATGGTACAAATATGGCATGCGCTATAATTTGCGACTTTTTAATACCACTTTTGTGGCGTAAAAACATTAGTAAGTGCCCCTCAGTGTTCCTCGGGGGTATAATGCTCCTACTAACCAAGGTACGCTGAGACAGGAACTAACATGAAAATCCATGCTCATAAGAACAAAAACCTTGTTATCTTAAAAATGTATATTGTTATATTTCCTAAGAACACAGGTAAAAAAATGTTTAGAAATCAGTAATGAATGTAAAATGTAAGGAGATTTCTTCTTCTCCTGGCTGGATAATGATAACTTATCTGTTGCTTTCATCTGTATTGTTGTTTAATTGCATAGTGAGAACATCACAGAGGTACACTTCCACAAGTGTTTTCACCCACATCCACAGTGTGTGATTATTAATCACAGCGCTTCAAAAGAAACCGTGTTTAACCCTCTCATTCACTGGAAGAATGTGCCTGTATGAGATGATTAAAATACAGACTAAACTTTTATTGCATAGAAGATTAAAGTGACAGTTTGCCTTTTAACTACATGAATACATTATATCATTTATACTGATCTAGAGTTACAGTCTGCATTATACTCCAGAGCTGCACTCAGTATTCTGCTGATGGAGTACATATCTCATTACTTATTCTGTACGTAAAATTGAATTCTATAGAAATGTAAGCTTAACGTGATATTAATACTTTTGTATGGTACTTTTTTTTTTAATCAGACACCACTGTAATAAATGTCTGCCCACAATGACTATTGAAGGGGTTTTAAAAGGATTTAAAAAAAAAACAAAACACATGGATGCATTCTTTCCGAAGCAGTGTGATTCCTGTTCAACCCTTAGCCATATACCATGTTGGATATATGGACATCAGAAAAGAGGTCTTCTGCTCAGGACCACCTCAGATTGGAGCCATCTATGAATTACATGGATGGTCATTAAAGGGGTGTCCCATTACAACAGGATAGGGTATAAGTGTCAGGTTGGCAGGATTTGGACCACTGGGGCTCTCGCTGGTCAAGAGAATGGGGTGCTGTGTGCTCAGCTATCTCCAACAGTCCCATAGAGATGAAAGGAGCTGTGGAGAAACAGGCTTGTCTGGCGTTCCATTAAAACAGGCATCATGACCTCCATTCTCATAATGAGTGGGGACCCCAATGGTTACACCTGCAAAGATGAGACCCAGTCCCGCCTATTAGCTGTTTGAAGAGACAGTGGTGCTCCAGTGAGTGCTGTAGCCTTTTCCTAGGCCAGTGGTATCACATTGTGGATAGGTCATTAGTAGTAAAATCCTGGAAAACCCCTTTAAAGGAGCACCACAGCCTCTTTAAAAAAGTAATCCGCATGGATGCTGGGACTCAGGCCCCCACCACTCAGATAATGATGACCAATACTGAGGATAGGCCATCAATATCAAAATCCCCTTTAAGTTTAATGGTTGCCACATAATACAAAATTTTGCTGCTGATGTTTGATCAAAGATTTAAACCAGCAAAATAAGCAATTTGCTGGGAGCTGAAATATAAAAGGGAGCATCTTTGATAAAACAGTGGTGCCCTGCGCTGGTGGTGGGTCCGCCGATGTTATGAAGATGCACAGGCCTTCAATAACTTCGGCACATCCAGAGCCACTTCTAAATGTAACAGAGAACGAGAGAGAGAGAGAGAGGAGAAGGCTCTCATAGGGTATTAACAGATGAAAGGACCCTGGTGGGGTATGTAGTCTTCTCAGCTGTATTTGTTGTGTGTGACTGGGCACAACTCCAGTGAAGGCTTTATAGCGGTGGAGGGTTGGTGCAGCCGATGCTATCTGGAACCCCAGTGGCGGTGGCCAAGTAGGGAGAAGAATTGCACAGTGATGAGCAGCAGTATGGTATCTGCCACGTCTCTGGATGGATAATCAGTAGGCGCGAGACATAACCCAAGGCACAGATGAAGTAGTGATCTTTTATTGACTCATTTTGTGTGCGCTTGATCACGGAGAGGCAATTGTCTTGGGGGTGGACTCCTTGTCTCAAAATTTGAGCATTTATGTAGACAAAATATTAAGATCTTTTGTTTCATCCCTACCGTCCTATATCAGGGATACAACGGATCTCATATTGAAGATCCAGGATATTGCTGTGCAGGGCCATGTGTTATTAGCCTCCATTGATGTAGAGGCCCTCTACAGCAGTATACCCCATGAATGGGGCTTAAAGGCGGTACGTCATTATGTAAATACCAAAGGGATAGAATATAGACCATACACTGAGTTTGTCTTGGAACTTCTTGATTTCATTCTAAAGCACAATTTTTTCCTCTTTGTGTCAAAGTTCTACCACCAGCTCAGGGGCACCGCGATGGGTAGCCCATGTGTGCCCACTTATGCGAATTTGCTCCTGCGCTGGTGGGAGGATAGAATTGTGTTTGCGGAGGAGGAGGACCACTGGACCACCCACATCCTCTTTTGGGGGAGGTTTATAGATGACATCTTGATTTTGTGGGATGGTCCAGTGGCCTCCTTCAAGAGTTTTGTGGAAGGCCTCAACATCAATCCCATAGGTTTGAGATTTACGTGGGAGGCAAGTGAGGACATTATCTCCTTTCTGGACCTCAGAATTTCCAAAAGGAATGGTATGTTACATACTGAAACATTCCGTAAGGCGACAGCAACAAATAGCCTGCTCCATTGGGGGAGTTATCACCCTATACCCCTCAAAAAGGTTATCCCCAAGGGGCAGTATATTCGCATCAGGAGGAACTGTTCTGACATACCTACCTTCATACAGCAATCTAGGAACCTGAGGGACAGGTTTTTACAGAGGGGGTACCCACACCAGACACTGAGAAAAGCGTTTAGACACTCTTTGAATGTTGACAGAAGGGATCTACTAAGAGGGCAGAAGGAACAAGTGTCCAGAAGTCCTATTACAATAATAGGAACCTTTAACAATGCCCATGAAGAGATACAGAGGATTCTGAAAAGACACTGGAATATATTGTTAACAAATCAGGATCTCTCTGATGTTCTCACCAGATTCCCGTCTGTCACGTACAGAAAAGGTAGATCACTCAGAGATCATCTTGTTCACAGTCTATATACTAAACCCATTCCTAAAGGGACCTGGCTTGATCGTAAACCACTAGGAACCTACCGATGTGGGGGATGTATAGCTTGTCCCTTTATTAATGTGTCTAAGGTGTTCTCCAGTATAAGAACGGGCAGATCTTACAAAATGTGGCATTATGCGAATTGCTAGACCACTGGAGTTGTCTACTTGATCACATGTAGTTGTCCATACAACTATATGGGTAAAACCAAACGAGAGTTAAGGAGAAGGATAGGGGACCATTTGGGTGACATTAAACATAAGAGGGATACACTGATCGCCAACCATGTTGTACAATACCATAAAGGTAACCCACATGATCTAAAAGTCCAGGTGATTGAGGTAATTAACCCTTCTCCCTGTAAGGGAGACTGGAATAAGAAGATTTTGCAGAGAGAGGCGAGGTGGACCTTCTTTTTGAAAACGGTTTACCCAGATGGTCTCAATGAACAACTCTCGTTTGGTTGTTTTCTTTAACCTCACGTGCCTGTCCGCAACATTATTACCTCTATACATGTATAAGTAGCTGTCGTTGTCATATTGGTTTACATCGATGACCCCCGAGGGGGGCTTCTGCTCTTCCTCAAACTCCATGGGTTGGAATATAATATATGGGACAGTTCCCAATTATATATGTTCATCTTTACCAGTAACCATTCTAGAATATCGGACCGGAATAGGTCCAATGGTATAGATTATCAGAGTTGCCTTATCTATAAGTTTGTATTTAATTTGGTTTACTTTTACACATCCCCTTTAATAGAAACCTCCTGTAAAATAGAGGGACTGAACACTGGTTTCTCCCCCCCAACCCTTTTTTTCATATTAGGGGGGTAGCCAGTGGGGGATCTTTGGATTCCCATACATGCTATGTGGCCCATAATTATTTGTTTTTATAGTGTCCCATCCGTTTTTGAGTAAAAGCACTCAATGCCTCATAACAATACTTGAAATGGTGTAATTTGCTATATAGCTGTTTCATGTCTGCAGCGATTGCGTTCCACCTTTATTTCCTAGTTTGTGGAATGCATTTGCGCTTCATGGATCATGTGATCGGGACTGGATGACGTTATATTCGCTTCCGGTCCCGCGGTGGAACGCATCTTGCGTTCCAAAACAGTGTCTTTATCGACTATAGGTATGTGATTAATGGTTAAGCTCCTAGATACCAATATACTTTTGATCGGATCCTAGTGAGTGACTTTGGGGTTATTAGACAGCAAATTTGGAGGCACTTTCAACCATCTTTCTTGGGGGGCGTCACACTGAGATGAGGGGTGGACCCCATTAGGATGGAACACTATTTAAGGCGCCACATTTGAATCAGGATGGGAGCCCATTATTACATGGCATATATCTGAGCCATCTTTTCTTTATCTGTATGGAGTGTATCTGAGCCATGTATTTATCTGGCCCATATCTAACCAGTCCTTGATCGGGAGGGCAATGTCCATCTGGATTATATCTTTTCCCAGAACTGAAGAACTGGGGAAACGCAGCGTTGGGATGATCACGACTTTTATAGGACTTTGTGTTTTTACAGTCTAAGTGCCACAGAGGAGAAACTGTTTATCTTGGGCGAGATGTGGGGTGGGGTCGCCCCTTTCGGGATGGGTGCTCTGCCTGTAGGCAGGGATAGCCTTAGGGTCAATTGAGGGTGAGTAATCGTTTCCCTGAAAATATTGGTTCAAGCATCTGAGGGTCATCTAATCGTGAGTAAAAGGGATGATCCTGTCCCCACCTCTCTTCCACAACCATTTCCTACTGTATATCTCATGTCACTTCATCCCTCTAGTGATTAATGTGTTTCTATTTTGTGTTTATAGGGGTTTTTGTGTGCAGCCTTTTATATGATCTATTAAAAGTTATGTATTAATTGGGGAGGATTTATTTGTTTGAGTTTGCTGGCGTGAGTGGGGCGTAGTCGCCTAATTTAGGTGTATTTCAGAATAGTAAATGACCCCCAATATCTTTAATAATGCCAGCAAGGATCTGAATGGATGCCTGGGCATTGTAACTTGGAGGAAGAGGTTACTGTACAGATGTACTCATAAGTAGATTGCAGTGATTTTCCATTCGTCTTCTGCGCTTTTTCACTCTGTCATTTAAACTGGGCATTTGCTGGAAAACCTGTCAGCTTAGTGTAACATAAGAGGTTTTCATCAGCCACCTATTAATATGCCGACCTCGCCACACACATCAGCCCTAATATCCAAAATGGAAAGTGTTAAAATTGAGACTCCCCTGACATAAAAGAAGGATATAGAGATGAAAGAGTAATCAATCTCTCATAAATTATATACAGCAGCAGATAAATTATATATTAAAAGCCGCAGTCAAATGATCGGGAGGAACGATAATTTATTCTGCTGAATTCTATCAGATTAAATCCTGAGAGAGATCAAACAAAAAGTTATAAAATAGGAATTAAAGGTAATAAAGGCTCCTTGACATGAGATAAAACTGCCAGTTGTAATGCATAATTAAGAACAAGTATGTCAGGGGTTAATATTAACACTTTGCAGACATACGGTAGCACATCCCACTCATTGGTCTTATTATTAAGTGGGGGTCACTAGTACTGCTAGCTGGGCTGAGCCAAAGAGAAGCTCATATGTAAATCCTCGGTTCTTAATTCATTTAATCACGTAGTCTAAGCATCTGGAATTGGCAAAATATATTTTTGTCTTTTTATATTATTATATTTATATTATTTATATTATTTATATTATTTATATTATTATTATACTTTTCAGCCCCTCGATCTCTCTGTACAGTAGACCCAAATCTCCCTGCCACCCAAGTTGGTTTTTAGAACCCATATTCAAATGCTGTAATAGAAGTTAATAGTGGGGGTTCCTTTTTCAAAAGTATGTATCACTTGTCTTGCTGTGGAGGACCCCAAATTGTCATGCATTTCATTGATTGCCCATTGATCTCAATTGGAGCTGTGTAATGTTTTCTTTCTCTTGTGAGGGCACTACAGTAAAATAGAATTCTGGGTTACTGATAACAAAGGGAATTGTCAAAAATGGACATTCTCTTAAAGTAGTGGCATACAGATCTGTCACTACTTCTGTAAAGGAAAGAGGGAACAATCTAATGATTCATGGGAGACTGTCCGGTTTTTACCAAGCAAATCTATTGACAGCACAAGGCAGGGGTGGGAAAGAGCAGGACAAACATTTTTGGAGCTTTTATTCTCATGAGTAGTGTGAATATGAAGTTTTATTTTGCGGAGCACTGCCCAGGTGGAGGACGTTCACTATGGTCTTTGCGCTGCGATGCTTTACAGCCCCTCCTCTCTTAGTGACAGTTATAGTGTTCTCCTTGCTGGATGGTACAGCTGTCACTCAGAGCAGATGGGATGGGCTGTAAAGCCTTGCAGTGCGGAGAGCAGTGAGTACCTCCTGGGAAGCTACTGCCTCACAGGAATCTACGGAAGCAGAGGTAGGAAGAATAAAAGTTTAATTTCACACTACTTCTCATAATAAAAGCTCAGAAAAAGGTGTCATTGTTCTGCTCTTCCTCACCCTTACTTAGTGATATCAGCAGTTTTGTTGGCCAAAACTGCTGACAGAATCAATTTAAAGGAGTTTTCCTGTCCTTCTATATTGATGGCTTTTCTGCACCCCCTCCAATCAGCTTTCTACAGTAACTCCAAAGGGAGCAGTGCTGCAGTAACCAGCTCTGTGCAGCTGATCACGTTCTCGGACCCCCACTGATCAGATATTGATGGCCTGTCCTGAATTACTTTGTCATGAAGCGCATTTCTTTGTACTGTAAGTAGTGGGTGCAATGACAGGGAGTGGCGATTTTGTTGTTCCCCATCATTGTACCCCTCAGATGCTGCGTTCATAGCTGATCGTGGCATCTGACAGCAATATTACAGTGTAAAATTTAAAAACAATTTTAAAAAATCATACTTACCTCATCCATTTGATCCAGGACAGCTTACTGCCGCCTTCTTTATTGAAGATCTAGCGTGAAATCTCACATGGCCCGTGATGATGTCATTGCGTCGTCAAATGGATGTGGTAAGTATGATTATTTTTTCTTTTTTCAACGCCATTCAAGTAAAATCAATTCACTACCACGAAGCACAAGAAAATTTGGCTTCCCTGTCAATTGAATTACCTCTGAAATTTGGATCGAATTCCACTACGTGGAGTTTGATTCGCTCAACACTATTCATGACATCACAGGTCATGTGAGCAGTAAAACAGGCAGTGGTTGAGAAGGACCTGCGATGATGTCACCATCATGTGACCAGTGCAGGAGAGGACGGTAATAAAGAGGAGAAGAAGCTGTGGTGATGTCTGCTACATGGTGAGAGAGGGGGAGAGGTAAGTGAAGGGAGAGGCAGAGGAATGCTGGGAATTGTGGTTATTTAACTTGGACTGTATGTTAGGGCTGAAGGGACGGATGTTATTTAACTGGAACTGTGTGTTGGAGGGTGCAGGGGAGGTGGTCATGTTATTTATATGGGACTGTATGTTGATGGCGGCTGTAGGAGGTAGTGATGTTATTTACATGGGACTATATGTTGGAGGGGACGGGGGAGGGAGTGATGTTATTTACATGGAACTGTATGTTGGAGGGGGCTGGGGCAGGGTGATGATGTTATTTATGTGGGACTGTAAGTTGGAGGTGGCTGTGGGAGGGAGTGATGTTATTTACACGGGACTGTATGTCAGAGGGAGCTGGGGGAGGCAGTGATGTTATTTACATGGGACTGTATGTTGATGCTGGCTTTGGGAGGGAGTGATGTTATTTATATGGGACTGTATGTTGAAGGCGGCTGGGGGAGGGAGTGATTTATTTACATGGGACTGAATGTTGAGAGGGTGATGTTTACATGGGATTGCATGTTTGAGGCAACTGGGGAGGAGGTGATATTATTTACATGGGGCTGTATGTTGAAGGCGGCTGGGGAGGAGGTGATATTATTTACATGGGACTGTTTTTTGGAGAGGGATGTTATTTACATGTATATTGGAGGGGGCTGGAGAGATGGTGTGATGTTATTTACATGGGACTCTATGGCGGAGGGAGGGAAATAGTGTTATTTACATGGGACTATATATTGGCGGGGCTGGAGAAATGGTGCGATTTTATTTATATGGGACTGTATGGTGGAGGGGGGAATATAAATACTGGGGGCATTTCAGGGCGAGCATTATAATAGTAAGGGGCAGTAAAAATACTGCGGGCACTGTAGGGGTATTATAAATCCAGGGGACATTAGGTGTTCTTATTACTACTGAGGGATCTATAGGAGGGCCTTATTTCTACTAAGGACACTGTCGAGGCCGTATTACTACTGAGGGGTCTGCAGAGAGCTTTATTACCACTGAGGGAACAATAGGGGGGCTTATTTCTACTGGGGGCTTTGTGAGAGTATTATTAATACTGGAAGGCTCTTCTACTAATGAAGGCACTCTTGGGGAGCGTTATCACGGTTGGGGGCACTGTAGAGAGCATTACTAATGGGGGCATTCTAGAAGGGGATTACTATTGGTTGGACTATGAGGAGCACTATTACTATGGGGGACTATCTGTATGGCACTCCTTTTTCTTCAGGATATTATTTGATGGTACTGGGGAGCACAGTGAGCAGCAGGATAACACTGTGCAGACTCCAGGTTGAGTTAAGATAATAGAAATGTGAGGAAGCTAAGATGTCTGTGTGTCACACTCACACTGTTGTCCGGACCAAATGGAGAAGATGACGACAGAGAAGATCTGCATCAGTGGAGACGACACCTTGGAGGCCCTGGATGTGAGAGGTATGTGCTGCTGTATAGCAAATACAGTAAAATATGGTGTGTGTGTGTGGGGGGAGGATCGATGTAAAGAACTGGGCCATATTCCTTGGGGCTTGGGCCCCGGACCTTTTGAAACCCTAGCAATGCCCCTGGCGCCATGTAATACTTAATTTCCCCTATGGTGGCACTGTGGGGGAATAGAGCACTTGTTTCCTGATTCGTCGACGCACAGAGTTGTTAAAATTCTATGTTCCTATAAGCAGAGGTTGAATAATTGGCAGGGGGTTTAAGTGGTTGGCTACAACACCAATGAATGGGTGCCACTTGTGGATTTAAAGGGAATGTGTCATAAGAAAATGGCCTGTATTTTAAACGAGTTTTGTCAATATCTATTTTAAATTTGTTCAAATATCTCTATTTTAATGCTGTTTCCATACAGCATTAAAATGTATTAGCTCCATGGAGCCAAAGTTCATATTGCAGCTCCATTAGAAAATGAAAGGTGGAATCTGATTTGTCACTATGGGCAACTAAGCCAGTTCTACTTTACACCAGTTTGATAAATCTCCCCATATGTTTTTAGGCTTAAAAAACTAATAAATATTGCTGGTTTCTTTATAATCATGTATTGGGCCTGTCAACAAACCAGTAATAGGTTTTATGTTTCTGAGCACAAAGAACCCTATTCCCAATATAGTAAGGCCTTTTATTGTTATTATATATTATTTTAGTATAACAATTGTAAGGGATCGCTCTCTCTCAGGGGATGGCAATCACAAATCTTCCAACACACAGGGGGAGTGTTCCACAGGATTGGCGAATAGCAAATGTGGTGCCAATATTCAAAAAGGGTCCAAAAAAAGAGCCCGGAAACTATAGGCCGGTAAGTTTAACTTCTGTTGTGGGTAAACTGTTTGAAGGTTTTCTGAGAGATGATATCTTGGAGTACCTCAATGAAAATAAGCAAATAACTCCGTATCAGCATGGCTTCATGAGGGATCGGTCATGTCAAACCAATTTAATCAGTTTCTATGAGGAGGTAAGTTCTAGACTTGACCGCGGTGACTCAATGGATGTCGTATATTTGGACTTCTCCAAAGCGTTTGACACGGTACCACATAAAAGGTTAGTATATAAAATGAGAATGCTTGGCCTGGGAGAAAATGTCTGTATGTGGGTAAGTAACTGGCTCAGTAATAGAAAACAGAGGGTGGTTATTAACGGTAGGTACTCAGATTGTGTCACTGTCACTAGTGGGGTACCACAGAGATCTGTATTGGGTCCTATTCTCTTCAATATATTTATTAATGATATTGTAGAAGGTTTGCATAGTAAAATATCAATTTTTGCAGATGACACTAAACTGTGTAAAGTAATTAACACAGAGGAGGACAGTGCACTGCTACAGCAGGATCTGGATAGACTGGAGGCTTGGTCAGAAAAGTGGCAGATGAGGTTTAACACTGACAAATGTAAGGTTATGCATATGGGAAGGAATAATGCAAGTCACCAGTACATACTAAATGGTAAAGCACTGGGTAACTCTGACATGGAAAAGGACCTAGGAATTTTAGTGAACAGCAAACTAAGCTGTAGAAGCCAGTGCCAGACAGCTGCTGCCAAGGCCAATAAGATAATGGGTTGCATCAAAAGGGGCATAGATGCCCGTGATGAGAACGTAGTCCTGCCACTTTACAAATCACTAGTCAGACCACACATGGAGTACTGTGTACAGTTCTGGGCTCCTGTGAACAAGGCAGACATAGCAGAGCTGGAGAGGGTTCAGAGGAGGGCAACTAAAGTAATAACTGGAATGGGTGGACTACAGTACCCAGAAAGATTATCAAAATTAGGGTTATTCACTTTAGAAAAAAGACGACTGAGGGGAGATCTAATAACCATGTATAAATATATCAGGGGTCAGTACAGAGATCTTTCCCATCATCTATTTATCCCGAGGACTGTGACTGTGACGAGGGGACATCCTCTGCGTCTGGAGGAAAGAAGGTTTGTACATAAACATAGAAGAGGATTCTTTACGGTAAGAGCAGTGAGACTATGGAACTCTCTGCCTGAGGAGGTGGTGATGGTAAGTTCACTAAAAGAGTTCAAGAAGGGCCTGGATATATTTCTGGAGGGTATTACAGGTTATAGTTACTAGAGAGGGGTTGTTGATCCAGGGAGTTATTCTGATTGCCTGATTGGAGTCGGGAAGGAATTTTCCCCCTAAAGTGAGGAAAATTGGCTTCTACCTCACAGGGTTTTTTTTGCCTTCCTCAAATCAGGCTGAACTGGATGGACAGATGTCTTTTTTCAGCCTTACAAACTATGTTACTATGTTACTATGTAAATGGTGCTTTATTTTGCACCAACACACATGAAAACATTCAAATAAACACCTGCTCGTCTGGGCTTTACCTAATACACATGATGTCTCTATCTCACCTGTAGAGCGTCGTTCACACCTGGTATTAGATTTGACTTCCTCAGCCGTAAGGTCTAGTAGCCTCCTGGCAGTGACCTCACCAGCACCTTTGGAGGGAGATGGTCCAGTAGTCCTCCTGACTCTGACCGTGCAACCCTCTATCCATGGGTGTCGTTGGGCCCCCCAAACTTTACAAAGCTCTGTGGCCCCTCAGCCCTCCTGGCTGAGATCCCACAGAGCCTCTGCAGGCTCCAACCTCTAAGGCTTCCTCAGCCTTTCTCTTCCCCACTCTCATACACAGAGGGTCGTTTTATCCCTCCGTGATTACACTAGCAGGCCTCACCTACAATCTCCTCAGCTAACCGCAATACCTGTAGTGGAAGGGTGTGGACTGGCAGATCCCACTTCCAAAACCTATCCACCAGTCCAAATGAAATCCAGCCCAGAATAACAACTAGACAAAACTGTCTCAGCAAACTACACTTTACTGAAACCACTGCATCTTTCTGAATTTCAGTTATCTTACCCAGCTGAGGTATCTGGGTGGGATACACACACCTTCCAGCACTTATACTGTACACATCACCACACATTTTATTATAGGTTAAATGAGAGAGAAATAAATAACATAAAAAAAATGATGTAAGTCTCTACTGGGACTTGGATTTAAGTTTTGTACATGCACGGCAGACCACTTACCACAAAACTGTAGCATTACCACATACATAAATATATCTTTTCTATGCTTATAAGTTAACACATATTACTGGTGTCTTTATAATCATATATTGTGATTAGGGATGAGCGAATTCGAAGTCGATTTGCATAAAACTTCGCTCTAATACTGTACGGAGCCGGAGCTTTGTACAGTATTAGAATGAATTGGCTCCGATAAGCGAAGTTTTTACTTCACGAAGTCTCGTGAAACTTCGCGTAAATGCTTCATAAATTCATTTCTACTGTAAAAAACCATGAAACATCCGAAGTCGATTCGCATAAAACTTTGTTCTAATACTGTACGGAGCCGAAGCTCTGTACAGTATTAGAATGTATTGGCTCGGATGAGCCGAAGTTATTGCTAAGTAATAATTTCATAAATTATTTTCTACTGTAAAAAAAACATTTCTTGAACTCGGGTTCGGTTCCAAGGTTCCAAGAGCTCCGGCTTCGTACAGTATTAGAACAAAGTTTGTTTGTGAATCGATTTTGGATGTTTCATCCGAAGTCGATTCGCTCATCCCTAATTGTGAAGGTAAATAAAGCAATAGTATGTAATTAGCTTTTTGAGCATATTTCAGTGTGATAAAGCTGTAGTACATAGAGTATATGATACTTATCTATCTGCTATCTCTGTAGCTGTTCAGCATACAGCCAAACAAAAGGTATGTCCTGGTGACAGAGCTGCTTTAATTAAAGCTAAATTTCAGTGTATTCTTGATGTGCTGATTAGCAGCCCAGGAAACCTTGTACAGCTAGCCATTTACACATAAAGCCAGCTGCCATATTATTAAAAAAGAAAGCATTTAGGCTTTAATGTGCCCAATTTTGGATATTTCATGGACAATGGCTTCAACTTTATATTTAAAAATGTACCTGTAAAGAATATTTGACCTAAAACTAGCAATTGTCCAGTACATGTAAACCCTTCTCTTCTCACAAGTCAAGTGGAACAAAATAAAAGCAATTATTGTAACATAATGTGAATTCTAAATATTTGAGAATGAATAAGCTTACGCAAGCTTAGTGAATAAATATATTTACTAAGTGTGATTAAATATCCGATAACACAAACAAATCACATACAGAATAATAAAAAGTAAATAAAAACTAGCCTAAATGGGGTGGAGACTCCGTCGATCATGCTATACCCCATGGCTGTCTACCGTGTTATAACACATGACATACACCCTAGGGTGTACAAGAGATTGGGCAAGTCATACTTACATCCTACCTAGGATGAAGTCTTCAATTAAGTCTTCTGAGGGGA
Source organism: Rhinella marina (assembly GCA_900303285.1). Taxonomy (NCBI): domain Eukaryota; kingdom Metazoa; phylum Chordata; class Amphibia; order Anura; family Bufonidae; genus Rhinella; species Rhinella marina. The sequence continues at coordinate 8,146 of ONZH01019358.1, read as the reverse complement.
TTTGTGTCACAGAGATTAAACCTGTTAGCCCCTCCTCCAATGTACAGCATGCATGTCTCTGAGATCACTCAGGAATGTTTTCTTATCAGCACAATGGGGGGTGGGTACTATCTCTAACCCACTTCATTACAAGGAAACTTATAAATCATTACACAGAGTATTAAACAGAATTAAAGGGAACAGAACCAATCAGTACTTAAAAATACCCATACAATACAATTATTCACAAGGTGCAAGTATAGTGCCAGACCTAGAGTATGGCTATCTGGCTTCTTTATGCGGAGCAGAACTTTTTTTGCCAGTTTTTGCCAGTTCAGTTATACAGATTTGGAGAAAAAAAAATTGTGAATTGTGTAATTTCTCTTTTGTTCTGCTAGATAGAGGGAAACATGTCTAGGAGAGACATTAGGACATACTTCTATAAAAGTTTCATTTTTTGCCAATTTTTTGTAAGCAAAAACTGTTCAATTTGCATGTTACATACAGAATAAAAATTTGGGCCTTTCAGAAATACCAGCAATGTTGTATGGTTGACCTACCCAGCTTTAAGAAGTAAACATGTTTTAAGCATAAATTTAAGTACATTTACTGTACAAGAAAATGGACCATAAATCAAGATTAAAAAACACTACCCATGAGTAAACCTTCAAAAAGTATGGTGCAGGATCAGATGCTGTATAAATATGGTTAATTTATCATTTTTAGCCTTCAGCATCTCAATGAAGACTGCATGCTTCATCCAAGAACAGGTATTCAGTGCCAATCTTTCTCGGCATCGGTGGCGGACACAAAGGTGTACACACCACCTAATATTTCTTACCTGTCTCATTGACCAGTCATAAAAGAAGAAAAGTATTAGGGATCTCTGATTAAAAAATAGACCTCTTACTTCACTGCATATGGTTAAAAACTCCTAGAAGGTGAATTTTCCATAGCTGCTGACGTTATCAATAATATGTGACTTTGTGTTATAGACCATTACAGACTCCTAATAAAAACATTTGAATATTAATGGTAGGAAATGTTCTTGAAATGGTCCCCATGTGTTCCTGATACTTATAAAATTCAGACAGATGAAGTGCACACAATGCAAGTTGCCATCACGCAGGAAACGGCACAGATCTGGAGATAGAATTTTCTTGCTAGTAATTAAGCAATAACCACAGATGGTGAAGTCTGTAACTGAAGCTATATGATCTTCCCAGAGGTGATAATCACTGTTATAAATCCTTGCACTCAAAACACAGGAACAAAATATTTTTATGTCGTTACACTGACACATGTTACTTGTGCTGGATTATACTAGTCAAAAATTATCTTGGGCTTTTGTCTGGATATATGCAAAGTATAGACCTAATTACTGAGGCCATTTAGAGCGATACCTATGCAAGCCAAATCATAGCAAACCTTTCTTCCACCTGGGGCAGACACTAAGTTTGCTGCCTGAGCACTATATTTAAATACCCTGACCCAGAGACATAATTTGAAGCTTCTTACCCCCAATGCAAAATTTTAATAAGGCCATTTTACCCCTTGCCCCAAATGCATAAGTGAAACTGTTACCTCTGCAGTACTTATAGCTACACACTTGCCCTGGCCAAAGGAGATTGGCTAGCTGGCACTCCTCCTCTATCAGTGTATTTTATCCTGGGTACTGACGATGGTCAATATCACATCTTGTGTGTAATCAATATTCATTCCCAAAATAGAACTTTTCCACTACAGTCATGTAATGTGTTTAATTAAAGGGTTTTTCCGAGACCTTAATACAGATGACCTATCCTTTGGATAGGTCATCAGTATCTGATTGGTGAAGGTCCGAAACTCGGGACCCCCATTGATCAACTTGTTTGAGAAGGCAGCGGCACTGGCAGTAGCGCTGTGGCCTTATCCAAGCTTTCTCTAGGCCAAGTGATGACACGTTCATCAGTCACATGGCCTAGGTGCAGCTCAGCCCCATTGAAGTGAATAGGGCTAAGCTGCAATACCAAGTACAGCCACTATACAGTGTAGGCTGCTGTGTTTGGTAAGCACGGAGAAGGCCTTGATGCTCACAGGAGCACTAGTGCCTTCTCAAACAACTGATCAGTGGGGATCAGTATTTAAATCTCAGAAAATCCTCTGAAATCTCTTGTAAATCCTTGCCTTCCATGGCGGAAATCCTAAGAATTTTGTCGATCAATTGCATCAACTGTTCCACTTTTCCATTGGCCTCAGGCCAGTATGGAGTTATTTTTCTGTGTGTAAAGCCAAAATAAGTTGCAAAAGACTGAAAGTCTGCACTATTGAAAGGTGGCCCATTATCAGTCTTTACTGTTTTAGGTGTACCATAGGCAGAGAAGATCTTGTCCAATTTTGATATAACAGCTGTTGCAAAGGGTGTTGAAACAGGTTAAATGTCTGGAAACCTAGAAAAATCATCCACGACAACCAGTAAATAGGAATGATCTGGAAAACTGCAGAAATCCACACTAACAGCTGTCGATGGACTTTCTGGCAATGGGGAAATTTGTAATGGTGCATGTCTATGGTCAACAGTAGTTTCCTGACAAGGTAAATATGTTTCAATGGCTGCCTTAAAGGAAAACTGTCGTCAAAAATGAGAAATATATCTAAAATGTTAAAACATGCAATGTAAGTTTTAGAATTTTTTGTGCTTATATTTTTTTTTTTTACCATTAAAGGAAATATTGAAAAAATTCATAATAATTGTGTAGAACTTCCTATGTTGACCAGCAGGGGGAGCACAACTGAAAAGTTGAGTGTAGGAAAGCCGTTTGTAGCCCAGTGCTGTAAAGTGTTATCTGGCTATTCCCACCTCCTGTGACATCACGCTGCTCTTACTTGCTTATCTGATAACAAGAGATTGTCTTCCACAATACAGTGTCCAGCGGCCATCTTGTTGTGGTCTGCACTGTGATAGCATAGGAGGCACAGTCATCAATGTTATTTCCAATTGTGATTCTGATTATTCCTCCACCACAGGGATTTTCTCCACTGACAGGTAGCAGAGTTAGGGTGGTAGTGCATGACTCAGTTTGATCTGAGAAACTCTTTCATTGTGCGTTACTTCCACCAAGCTTTTCTGTCTGCACCCCTGGGATCTGGCCCTTGTCATTGTACGCCTCTTCCTGGTCTGCGCCCCTGGGCCCTTATCTGTGCCCCACTCCCTCTTTGTCTGCGCCTCTCTGGTTCTTGTCTCTGCTGCCCCCTGTGTGTGCCACCCTGGCCCTTATCTGTGCAATCCTTACCCCGCCCCCCTCCACCCCCCCCGGACCTTGCGTGTGACCCTGCCCTTTACTCCTTATCTGTGCGCCACTGGCCCTTTTCAGTGTAGCCCCTAGTCTTATCTGCACCCCCCAGGCCTTGTTTGCACAGGTGTACTGTGACATCACTGTGCTTATTATCCCTGGACTGTGACATCACTGTGTTTATTATCCCTGTACTGTGACATCACTGTGTTTATTATCCCTGTACTGTGACATCACTGTGTTTATTATCTCTGGACTGTGACATCACTGCGTTTATTATCCCTGTACTGTGACATTATTGTGTTTATTATCTCTGTACGGTGACATCACTGTGTTTATTATCCCTGGACTGTGACATCACTGTGTTTATTATCTCTGTACTGTGACATCACTGTGTGTATTATCTCTGTACGGTGACATCACTGTGTGTATTATCTCTGTACGGTGACATCACTGTGTTTATTATCTCTGTACGGTGACATCACTGTGTTTATTATCTCTGTACGGTGACATCACTGTGTTTGTTATCCCTGTACTGTGACATCACTGTGTTTATTATCCCTGTACAGTGACATCACTGTGTTTATTATCCCTGTACAGTGACATTGCTGTGTGTATTATCCCAGTGCAGGAAGACGTAAGTGGTCTGTGTTTGTGTGTTTGTTTTCTATTTTTCAGGGTCGTGAATGCAGAGGACTACGTCGGATTCGGTGGACTACGTCGGACCAGCTTTTTTTTTTTTTTTTTTTAATAAAATGGTCAAACAGGGGTCTGGGGGAGTGTTTATTTCAATAAAATGTTTTATACTTGTGTGTGTGTGTATTTTTTTTTTTTTTACAATACTACAGTTTTAGTAATTATGGCTATCTACAGACGGCCCTGATTACTAATACTGGGCTTAGTGCTTGCCGGTATTGCAGGTCAGCACTAACCCCAACATCTATTACCTCGGCACCCACCGCCACCAGGGGTGCCGGGAAGAGCCGGGTACCCGCAGGACCGGACCTTCTAAATTGAGGGTCTGGCTCTGGGGCGGCTGCAGGCTGGTACCATTAGGCTCAAAGTCCAGGGATAATACACACAGTGATGTCACTGTACAGGGATAATAAACCTCAGATCAACACATTGTGCCCCCATCAGACCTCAGATCAGCGTCTTGTGCCTCCATCAGACCTCAGGTCAGCGTCTTGTGCCCCCATCAGACCTCAGATCAGCGTCTTGTGCCCCCCTCAGACCAGCGTCTTGGGCCCCCCCTCAGACCTCAGATCAGCCCACCCAGCCACTTTAAAAAAGCATACTTACCTGTTCTGTGCTGCCGCTGCCATCAGGCTCCCCGCTCCACTGTCTTCCCTGCCGGCACGCACTATGACCTGATGCTGCGTCATTTTTGTCAAGTCCTGGAAATTACGTATATCTTCTCCCTAAGCAATTGCTTGGTTTTAAACACACCTTGGTGAGCCTCATGAGCCAGATCGAGCACTCTGTTCTGAAGTTTCTGAGGTATTACCAGTAGTGTTGAGTGAGCATGCTCGGTTGAATACTGTCGAGTCCCCTCCCCGCACGTTTCTTGGCTGCTACGCAGCCAATCAGCGTGCGGGGAGGTACTGGCATTCACTGTAATGCCGTAGCCATGTTGGCTTCTGGCATTACAGTGATTGGCTGGCCGGGAAGCGTCATCGGGTGCTATATAGCACCCGGTGACATGTGACCCGGCTCAGTCCGAGTCAGGGAGAGCTGCTGCAAGGAGGGACAGATAGTGTAGGGATAGGATTTGGCTAGGCAGGGCTAGTTGTTCTGTTTAAAAGACCCAAAAGTCCATTTAAGGACTATTGTTATATCTGGCTGGAATATTTTTTTTTTCTTTTGGGGCAAATATTGCGTAAGTTTGCCTGACCTTAAAGGGGTTGTCCGAGTTATTTTTTTGTTCTTTAAATGTTTCTAACTTGTCAGGTAGTACAACTTTCCCATATACTTTGTGTTTCTAAAGCTGCTGGTTTCTCAGAGTTGACTGAGGGTCACATGACCTGTGATGTCAGCTTATCTCCCTGGTCTGTGATGTTTCGTGTACAAGCCTCAGAGTTCAGATAACAGTCTGTACACGAGACGTCACTGGCCACGCCCCCTTTCTTTGCCGGGCTGCTATCTGCTCTCTCCCTGGATTCCTTCAGATAAAACATTAACCCCCTTCAGCCAGAACACATTGAGGGCTCAAGGCTTTACAACAAATAGTAGCTGCAGCAGTGAGAGGAGACAAATGCTGGGCAAGGAGCTATAGAGGAATTGTATCGTACAAGAACATGTAGGGAGAATTTCCTTTGTGTATCAGCAGTGTCATTGTACAGCGGGGACTTGTAGTCCTACACATACAACATGCTGCTGAGTATTCCAGCAGGAAGACATGTCACTCAGCACTTGTAGTCACTGCCTTTGCAGAGAACGGGGTAGGGGGGAGGGGCTGAGATTGTTGTTATTGCATGTAAACAAAGGCCAGAAGAGAACCAGGGAAATGAGGAAATATAGATTTTTTTTTGCCTAAAACTTGCTGAACTTAGTTATATATTGCTGCCCATCAGATTTACAGTGCTATGTATTTTTATTTTCATAACTTGGACAACCCCTTTAACACCACCTATGCAGCCTGTGCATTATAACGTTTCTGTATCCTAAATACCTGACATCCGGTGTCATTTTTCTGGCGCTAATCAAGGCGACATTACCTGTGCTGCGTGTGCAGTATAATGTTTGCGCAAGGAGGCACAGATAGTGTAGGGATAGAAATTGGCTAGGCGGGGCTAGTTGGTGCAGTATAACGTTTGTGTGTCCAAAATACCTGACATCTGGTGTATTGTTTTCTGCCGCTATTCAAGGCAACATTACCTGCGCTGCGTCTGCTGTATAACATTTGCGCAAGGAGGGACAGATAGTGTAGGGATAGGATTTGGCTAGGCAGGGCTAGTTGTTCTGTTTAAAAGACCCAAAAGTCCTTTTAAGAACTATTGTTATATCTGGCTGCAATATTTTTTTTTCTTTTGGGGCAAAAATTGCGCAAGTTTGCCTGACCTTAACACCACCTGCGCAGCGTATGCCTTATAACGTTTCTGTATTCTAAATACTTGACATCCTGTGTCATTTTTTCTGCCGCTAATCAAGGCGACATTACCTGTGCTGCGTGTGCAGTATACTTTTTGCAGTAGGAGGCACAGATAGTGTAGGGATAGAAATTGGCCAGGCAGGGCTAGTTGTTCTGTTTAAAAGACCCAAAAGTCCTTTTAAGAACTATTGTTATATCTGGCTGCAATATTTTTTTTTGTTTTGGGGCAAATATTGCGCAAGTTTGCCTGACCTCAACACCACCTGCGCAGTGTGTTCAGTATAACGTTTATGTGTCCCAAATACCTGACATCCGGTGTAATTTTTTCTGCCGCTAATCAAGGCGACATTACCTGTGCTGCGTGTGCAGTATAACATTTCTGTATCCTAAATATCTGAAATCCAGTGTATTTTTTTTGCCGCTAACTACTAATGTCGCCTTGTTTAGCGGCAGAAAAAAATATACTGGATGTCAGGTATTTAGGATACAGAAACGTTATAATGCGTACACAGCACAGGTAAGGTCGCCTTAATTAGCGGCATAAAAATATGACACTGGCTGTCAGGTATTTAGGATACAAAAACGTTATACTGCACATGCAGAACAGGTAATGTCGCCTTGATTAGCGGCATAAAAAAATGACACTGGATGTCAGGTATTTAGGATACAAAAATGTTATAATGCACACGGTGTAATTTTTTCTGCCACTAATCAAGGCGACATTACCTGCATTGTGTCTGCTGTATAACGTTTGTGTATCCTAAATATTTCTGACATTCGGTGAAATGTTTCCTGCTGTTGGTGATAGCGACATTACCTACGCTGCGTCTGCTGTATAACGTTTGAGCATTCTAAATATTTCTGACATTCTGTGAAATTTTTCTGCTTATACACAAAAAAATCTGCGCTACTGTACTTGTGGCAAACTTGCATATATACCATTTAACATGAACAAGGTGAGCAGTATGGGACAAGGAAGTGGTCGTGCTGCTGATGGTGCACGCAGAGGCCATGGCTCTGGGCGCGGTGAAACTACAGATGCGTCCACACTTAACCCTAGAATGCGTATTGGGGGCCTTTTAGGCCCCCATGCTTACTTTTTTGTTATTATCTGCAAAATTACTTAAGTTAGAATTTTGAAACTCCAGGTAATCCTCAAGAATGTCGTTGTTGGTAATATCCAGTTGTTCATATATTTTTTTTCATAGGCATTTTGGTGTAACAATGCTTTTTTGGTGAAAAACACATCTGTACGGATTGGGGGCCTTTTAGGCCCCCATGTATTTTTTTATTATGTTCTCAGTAGTGTTTGTACCTCAAGTTACTTTATTTGTACTCAGTAATGCTGGTGGAGGGGCCAGGGTGTGGATAATGCCATATGAGGATGTCATGTTATTTTTGGAGGGAGAGATAAAGTCATGACATCATCTCAGGTCCTTCTGAACACAGTAATAAGCTGTGAAGAGAGTAATGAGGACAGTATACACTGTGAGCTAATTGTTAAGGACCTGAGATAAGATACGATGTTGAGAGCAAGTTTCTGTTATAATTAAAATTTTGTTTACTAATCATATTTTATTTAGCAGTTTTAAAATAAACTTGTAAAAGTTATATAAGTGTGTTTTCCATATGATTTGCATGGGGGCCTAAAAGGCCCCCAATACGTTAATATGAAGATTTCTGATGTCACGCATTCTAGGGTTAACTTATCTGCAAACTCAGAGTTGTGACAGTTTTGTCCTGATAGCAAAACAACATGATATCGCGAGATTGTAACTAAACTCTAAAAAACTGCAATACACGT
>ONZH01019357.1:0-10402 GCA_900303285.1 Rhinella marina | reverse complement strand
ACTACTCACCTGAGCGTTATCTGTAGGAATGTCCTCTATACTCTGCTCATCACCACTCACATCTGTCTCTGGAGGATTAATATTGTTCAGATCTTCACCCGGATTCACAAGCTGTGAAAGAAATATTGTAGAAGTCATCAGACGGTTGGAGAAGTCGTGTGGAAGGTTTTATATGACCTAAAAGGACGACCAAATTGACCGGACAGCAGGAGTTATCTGACCCAAATATCTGCAGGTCTCCTGTATAAATCCAATCTGATTGCTTTGTTATTCTAACCAGAAGTTTGAAATGCAGGGGGAGCAGCCCTTATATTCCATCTATAACATTATATTGTGTGTATGTATGATATTACATTGTGCACGTGTTGCCCTTGCTGACCACCCCAGGGCTGGAGGTACCGTGCTGATCACAGTTTATAGCATAAGCACACTACGAATACTCATTCCTGATAACAGGCCTGTGTAAATGTGCTGCCAATCAACTCATTAATGAGCAAAAAATCCTGTCATCTCCACCTTACTACTGATAGTAGGATAAAACATATAATACTGGTGGATAAAACAAGACTGAACACAAGATCTTCACAGCCTTCTACACATCATAGGGGACATTTCATGAGACCTTATCTCCATCTACCTGATCATCCTGTGGGACATTGTGATGTTCTTCTGAACCATCCTGTGGAAGAAGAGGACTGGGACATCTCTCCGGTGTTCTTCTCTCTTCCTTAACTGTAGGAAACACATCCAGTGACTGAATTCATTCCTTACATACAGATAATGAGAGGACGTGTGGATTTAGTCATGTCTATTACCTGGTGATGTGAGGGGCCGGTGATCCTCCATCATGACGTCCTTGTACAGATCTTTGTGTCCTTCTAAATACTCCCACTCCTCCATGGAGAAATAGACGGTGACATCCTGACACCTTATAGGAACCTGACAACACAATGATACAGTCATCACCCAGATCCCTTCATAGCGTTCCTGTATAATGTCCCAGCATTCCCAGCAGTGTCACCTCTCCAGTCAGCAGCTCAATCATCTTGTTGGTGAGTTCTAGGATCTTCTCTCTATTGATTTCCTCATGTATCAGGGGGTGAGGTGGAGGCCCTGTGATTGGGCTCAGGGTTCTTCCCCATCCTTCAGACACAGGGTCCTGACAGCGCTCACTAGAGGTCTTCTTCACTACTGTGTAGTCCTGGTTATGGAGAGACACAGTAATAAATATCACTCCATACATCTCCAGAGTCCCTCACCTCTCCAGTCATGTCCATCTGTTAGTAACATAGATAAGATGATGTAATGTGACATCATCAGAATCTCTCACCTCTCCAGTAAGCCGGAAGAGGATCTCTAGGGTGAGATTTATTATACTCTCCGCCATCTTGTCCCTGTTCCTATCCATCCTTGACGGGTCAATCAGGAGAAGGATCTTATATAGAAGATCTCCACTGAGCGGATCTTATATTGTAGGAACCTGAATGGAGAGAAGATGAGACGATGTAAAATCATAGAAAATCCCATGTAAAATACAATTACTGGAGATAATAAGAGGAGACATCGGAGGAGATAATAAAGTGTAGATGTTGTGTTCTCTCTTCTTGTATAATTTGGAACATGAGTTGAAGCTTAGTCAAGGCAGTTCCACCATGTGTGAGGTCAAAGCAATTTCATGGTTGTCAGGATCCCCGGCCAGGGAGTATGGTAATGACCTTTTATGACCTTTATTGCTGGAAACCAAGTCTGCCTCAAATTCTTTGTATTGAAATAAATATATTTTCGGGTATTCACCTTAGCAATTTCATATTACCTCCATCTACACGTGAGTACCAAACATGGTGGAGGTAATGGCAGGATAGATGGAGTTATCTAATTGCTCCCTGTTACTGAGCTGGGATCTATTTGACTTTGATACCATGAAAAAATATCCATGGCCGAGTTCTCAGGAGGAATCACGTGGACCAAATATGATGTATATTGCAAGATAGAGGTTTCATGTGTGACCTCGGCTGGAAAGGACATTAGCCTTTTCCTGACCCCTCTAATGGTTCTGGTCTGTATAACGCTAGTATCTGACATCCTCACACTTTATGATAGGTTTCTGGTTTCTATGAAGTTGTTCCATCTTACTGATTTTTATTACTACAATCTCCAGCCTGGACGGACATGGAAGAGGAGATGACCCCCTACAGGAATATAAAGGAAGGGATTGCCTACTCAAACAATATTTTTAATATCTGGATCCCTCTATCACCACAATGGTTATGTCACACCTTCCTACAGCAAATGAACAGCACGTGACCACTATAGACCATCCTAGGCCTCAATGGTCAGGTGATATACATACCGCCATCAGAGCTCCAACCAATGTTGTCACTGCAGTGATGTAAACAGAATGAAGGAGACCACAGGAGCCTCAGTGCTGGAGCAGTGGAGGATTCTACAGGTCCTATGTTATCAGGTAATTGTAAAACGCTGCGGAATATGTTGGTGATACATAAATAAGGATTATTATTACTATCTAGACAGACATTGGGTTGGCAGATTTTGTTTTTGACAGCTCCTCACGACCACACAGATGTTGCAGTTTAATAGATTTATAAGCAGCTGGACGAAATAACGTGGTTATTACATGGTTTCTCTGGCTCAGGGACGTAGGTATAGGAATGATTCTGCTTTGGGACCCAAACTCAGAAGGTGCTCACTCAGGAGGAGGACTAAGGATTTATTGTCAGGGTCTCCTCAACAGTATTATACAGTGACAGTGTAGAAGCAGTTTCTCAGGCTCAGGATCTCAGCTAGCTCTGACACCCCCACATTTCCTATTAGCCATCTTGTGAGTCTATGTTACCAGGGGTGGATCTTCTCTGACAACAGGCAGTGGACTGCAAATTATGTGGAAGTGAGAACCCAGTGTGTGAGATGTTACAGATTATATGAAATTGTGTAAAAGTGCAGCAAGTATTTAAGGTTGTCCTTCACCACTGCCTTCCTTTTCTACACGCCCCACAAGGCTGTGCACTAGTCACTTTTTAAGTGGGTCATGACGGTCACTAACTTTTACAGACCTTCAGCTACAAGCATACAATGTGCACCTCGCACAGCAAACTGCGTCAAATACAGTTCTAGTCTGAACAGGTCTCTAAGGATCTAAGGAAATAACTGCAGCTGCAACAGAAACAGCACAACCATAAAATTCCACCACTATATCAGCGCTCCAATACATAAACATGTCATGTCCGTATAAACCCACGTATCTGAAGAAATGTATGTATAACATGATAGGCAGAACACCTACCGCTACATCGTGCACCTCGCTGGACACTGCCGTCTGCTCCAGTCCACGTCTCTGAGATCTCCTGGATATGTCTTCTATATAACGCCCCCTCCTCCAGTCCACATCTCTGAGATCTCCTGGATATGTCTTCTATATAACGCCCCCTGCTTCAGTCCACATCTCTGAGATCTCCTGGATATGTCTTCTATATAACGTCCCCTCCTCCAGTCCACATCTCTGAGATCTCCTGGATATGTCTTCTATATAACGTCCCCTCCTCCAGTCCACGTCTCTGAGATCTCCTGGATATGTCTTCTATATAACGTCCCCTCCTCCAGTCCACGTCTCTGAGATCTCCTGGATATGTCTTCTATATAACATCCCCTCCTCCAGTCCACGTCTCTGAGATCTCCTGGATATGTCTTCTATATAATGCCCCCTCCTCCAGTCCACATCTCTGAGATCTCCTGGATATGTCTTCTATATAACGTCCCCTCCTCCAGTCCACATCTCTGAGATCTCCTGGATATGTCTTCTATATAATGCCCCCTCCTCCAGTCCACGTCTCTGAGATCTCCTGGATATGTCTTCTATATAATGCCCCCTCCTCCAGTCCACATCTCTGAGATCTCCTGGATATGTCTTCTATATAACGGCCCCTCCTCCAGTCCACATCTCTGAGATCTCCTGGATATGTCTTCTATATAACGTCCCCTCCTCCAGTCCACGTCTCTGAGATCTCCTGGATATGTCTTCTATATAACGTCCCCTCCTCCAGTCCACATCTCTGAGATCTCAGGGATATGTCTTCTATATAACACCCCCTCCTCCAGTCCATGTCTCTGAGATCTCCTGGATATGTCTTCTATATAACATTCCCTCCTCCAGTCCACATCTCTGAGATCTCCTGGATATGTCTTCTATATAACGTCCCCTCCTCCAGTCCACATCTCTGAGATCTCCTGGATATGTCTTCTATATAACGCCCCCTCCTCCAGTCCACATCTCTGAGATCTCCTGGATATGTCTTCTATATAACGCTCCCTCCTCCAGTCCACATCTCTGAGATCTCCTGGATATGTCTTCTATATAACGTCCCCTGCTCCAGTCCACGTCTCTGAGATCTCCTGGATATGTCTTCTATAGAAGCCTGGGTGTTAACTTCCTCATTTATGTTCTTGGGAATCTGATGATTACCAGCAGACAGAGCTACAGATCTCTCTGGTTGTGGAGTCTTACATTTGTGGATCTGATGAGGGTTTCACTTACCTGGATGGGGTGTGTCCTCCTCTGACAATCCTTCACCATGGAGCGTCCTGTGGTTTCATTTCTTCCAGCATGTGCGGGAGACGTCAGGCTCCAGGCTGTGCTGCAGAAAGAGGACCTAAAGGACCTGTGATGATGTTATTACCAGATGATCATGTGTGGGAGGAGTCATGGAAATCACATGACCAGGTTTATCTGCTCTGTGTATGCAGAGCTCTGCTGTGCTGTAATTCCAGTGTATGTAGCAGTGCTGTAGACCTGTAATGTCTGTATAGTTGAGCTGTATGAGTGTAATGTCTGTGTAGTTGAGCTGTATGTGTATACAACTAGAGAGAGGGAATCATCTAAAATTCGCTTCGCCGAATGTTCGTTGAACTTTTCAAAAGATTTGTACCTCCTAAGAATCTATTCGGCGAAGCTGCGTACAAATCATACATTATTATGTTGTGTTTTGCAAACATTCGCGCAATAATACCAAATGTTCAGTTTTTAAAGGTACGCAAGTTACTAATCCTCAGTGTACTATTGTCTAGCGATTGCGTAATACGCAGGCACGCGCGATGCTAGGCCGTGGCGTGCACTCCACAGAGTCTGATAGACCGCAAGGATTACGATGGCACAAACCCCCAACCGAACTAGCATAAAAAGGAGGTGATCCAGCCGGTGATCCGAGGCTTGCGCAATTGCTTCGACACTGTGCGGATCCGGGGCCATATCCAGTGGAAATGGTCCGATGTGAAGTTTAAGTGCCCAGAGCGGCTTACTGAGATCCGTGCAGCGATACGGCAGGATGAGTAACAATATATTTGAAACGTAAAAACATGTTAAAAAATGAGTTTACTGTATTGTATATATACCAGTGAGTGCCAATAATGAAAAAAGTATAGAAGGATAACGTGGGCGTGCATAGTGCGCTGCAGTAATTTTCTTTCATGCTAGGCCACGCCTCTAACTCCACCCAAACAAGTGAAGTGAAGGTATTCTCAGATAAGTGCCCCTTCCCAGGAATTTGCCTTAAGGTCCATTCACACGTCCTGTTTTTCTTTCCTGATTCGATCCTGATTTTTTCAGGACCCATTGAAATGAATGGATCAGGATCAGGATCGAATCAGGAAAGAAAAACTGGACATGTGAATAGAGCCTTAGGCTACTTTCACATATGTGGAGGTGATCTCAGGCTGTTCTACAGTATTTGTCCTGCCAATTCCAGGCGTTCTTGCCAAATAGCGGCCGGATCAGTGCGGCCCCCATTATTGTTAATGGTGCTGGCCGTTCTACCGTTTGTGTCAGGCAAATGCACTAGTGTGAAAGAAAGTACCCTTAGATATATGCCCCTTCATAGTTAGCGCTTCCTCCCCCTCCAGACTCACAGACATGCTCATGCTGCAGCTAATGTGAGTGGGCGATATCAAAAGTATTTTCACGTTACGATATTAATAAATTTATTGCAATAACGATATCTAACGTGATAAATGCCTATTTAGAAGAAAATAATGGATATGATGTGGCCCCCCTCTCACACATAATATCTTCATAGTAGTATACAGTGTTAGTATTAAAAACGGTCATAACAATCGTGTACGGATTTATGTTGCAGAGCACCGTCAACGACGGCGTCACCACGGTCACCACCAGTGTCATGCCCGGACGGCCCCTACAGTACCTGCAGCTTCTAGTAAGTGTAAACATATTTAATTTATTTTTAACCCCTTCATGACATAGCCATTTTTCACCTTAAGGACCAGGCCAAATTTTGGAAATATGACATGTGTCACTTTATGTGGTAATAGCTTTGAAACACTTTTACTTATCCAAGCCGTTCTAAGATTGTTTTCTCGTGACACGTTGTACTCCATGACAGTGGTAAATTTGAGTCAATATAAATCACCTTTATTTATTAAAAAATCCTAAATTTACAGAAAATTTGGAAAAAATTGTAATTTTCAAACTTTGAATTTCTCTGCTTTTAAGGCACATTGTGATTTCTCACAAAATAGTTATTACTTTACATTTCCCATATGTCTACTTTATGTTACCATCATTTTGTAGATATAATTTTATTTTTTGGGGACGTTAGAAGGCTTAGAATTTTAGAAGTAATTCTTAAAATTTTTAAGAAATTTTCCAAAACCATTTTTTTTAAGCACCAGTTCAGTTCTGAAGTCACTTTGTGGGGTTAATATAATAGAAACCACCATAAATGACCCCATTTTAGAAACTACACCCCTCAAGGTTTTCAAAACTAATTTTACTAACTTTGTTAACCCTTTATGTCTTCCACAAGATTTAAAGGAAAATGGAGATGACATTTCTAAATTTCACTTTTTTGGCAGATTTTCCATTTTAATACATTTTTTCCTGTAACACATCAAGGGTTAATAGCCAAACAAAACTCAAAAACTATTACCCTGATTCTGCGATTTACAGAAACACCCCACATGTGATTGTAAACTACTGTATGGGCGCACAGCAGGGCGCAGAAGGAAAGGTGCGCCAAATGGTTTTTGGAGGGCAAATTTTGCTGGACTGGTTTTCAGACACCATGTCCCATTTGAGGCCCCCTGATGCACCCCTACAGTAGAAACAACCAAAAAGTGCCCATATTTTGGAAACTAAGGGATAAGGTGACAGTGTTATTGATATTATTTTGGGTTACATATGATTTTTGATCGCTTTATATTACACTTTTTGTTAGGCAAGGTAACCAAAAATGGCTGTTCTGGCTCAGTTTTTATTTTTATTTTTTTACTGTGTTCACCTGAGGGGTTAACTCCTGTGATATTTTTGTAGAGCAGGTTGTTACGGACGTGGCGATACCTAACATGTGTAGTTTTTTTATTTATTTAAGTTTTACACAATAATATCATTTTTGTAACAAAAAAATCATGTTTTAATCTGTCCAATGTCTGAGAGCTGTAGTTTTTTTATTTTTTGGGCAGTTGTCTCAGGTAGGGGCTCATTTTATGCGGGAAGAGGTGACGGTTAGATTGGTACTATTTTGAGGGGCATACGCCTTTTTGATCGCTTGCTATTAAAATTTTTGTGACGTAAAGTGACAAAAATGGCTTTTTTTACCCTGTTTTTTTTTTTTTTTTTACTGTGTTCACCTGAGGGGTTAACTCATGTGATATTTTTGTAGAGCAGGTTGTTACGGATGTGGTGATACCTAACATGTATAGTTTTTTTTATTTATTTAAGTTTTACACGATAATATCATTTTTTAAACAAAAAAATCATGTTTTAGTCTCTCCATAGTGTGAGAGCTGTAGTTTTTTTATTTTTTGGGCAATTGTCTCAGGTAGGGGCTCATTTTTTGCGGGAAGAGGTAACGGTTAGATTGGTACTATTTTAAGGGGCATACGCCTTTTTGATCGCGTGGTATTGCACTTTTTGTGATGTTAAGTGACAAAAAATTGCTTTTTTGACACTGTTTTTATTTTATTTTTTTTACGGTGTTCACCCCTCTTCAGCCCACACCATCGGCGCTGCCAGCGCACCGCAGCGCCCGATGGGAGAGGGAGGGAGCTCCCTCCCTGTTAACCCTTTCCATGCCGCGGTCCCTACGGACCGTGGCATGGAAGGGGTTAAACTGCTGACATCGGCGCCAGCACCGATGTCAGCAGTTTGAAGCAGAGTATCAGCTGTATGCTGATACTCTGCTTCACCCGCTCGCCATCCTGAAAATCAATGCGGCGGCGATGCCGCCGCATACGCCCGCTCGCCCCGCCCGCTCGCTCGCCCGCTCGCTCGCCCGCCCGCCGCACATTACACCCCCCCCCCACATTACATGTATATTATATACATATATATTATATGTATATAATATATACATATTCATTATTATTTATTTTTTTTTACAATAAAAAGCATGCCATCGCTGTGATTGGTTAGTCTGTATAGACTAGCCAATCACAGCGATCGCTAGCCCGGGACCGCCCCCCATTGGTCCCGGGCTGGTAAGCTGAGACCCCTGGCTGTAAGTAACAGCCGGGGTCTCAGCACTGTCACCATGTCAGCAGACATGGTGACAGTTTAATGTAATGACGAGTATACTCGTCATGGAGCATTAAATAGCAGTGCTCCATGACGAGTATACTCGTCATATAGCGTGAAGGGGTTAATCCAGGCTATGTGGGAGTGCAGCTGCAGTGATATAAGAGCACTATAGGAATGGGATCACCCAGCCCCAAACTATTCCCATGTATCAACATCAGAAGTTACAACTGTTCATTAGAGTTGAATGTAATGCCATTATTTAATGTTTTTGACAGCTGCTGTACCACAGAGGAGCCCCTCTCACCCTCCTCCACCCCATCGAGAGAGTACCCCACCTGCCCCTCCAACATCACCAGCCCAACTACCAGAGGTAGAAGGTAGGTAAAATACAAAGTGTAATGGGTGGACCTTCTGTCATCAAAATATAAGCTAAATTTATGTTTTATCTTTTGTAGCTCCAACCGTAAGGGAGCAGTTTTCCTCTGGACCATGGGAAGACCACGCAGTATGGGTGTCCAGTAAGTGCAAACCCCAAACTGACCATGTGTGGCCTTCTCAGTGAGGCTCAATACAGATACAGTGCCTTGCGAAAGTATTCGGCCCCCCAGGGGCGGATTGGGAATTAAAAGTGGCCCTGGAAAAAAAAATAAAAGTGGCCCCAAATTGTGGGCGGGCCAAGATTGAGAGAGGCGGGGCCAGAAATACCATAGAGGGAGCATTATATCATGTCCTCCCCTTGCCCTCCAGTAATGCCCCCCACCCCAGTAATATTCCTATAGCGGCCACAGTAATGCTCCCACCCCCAGTAATGTCAATATAGAGCCCCCAGTAATGCACCCTGGCCCCAGTAATGTCCTTATAGCTCCCCCAGTAATACCCCCCCACACCCCAGTAATGTCACTATAAAGCCCCCAGTAATGCCACCCTGCTTCCAGTAATGTCACTACACAGGCCCCAGTAATGCCCCCTTCCCCCAGTAATGTCACTATAGCATCCCCATTAATGCCCCCTGCTCCCAGTTATGTTACTATAAAGTCCCCAGTAATTTCCCCTCTGCTCCCAGTAATGTTACTATAGAGCCCCCAGTAATTTCCCTTCTGCCCCCAGTAATGTCCCTCCCTGCCCCAGTAATGTACAGTGGACACTTAAATGTGCCCTGCCCCCTTATTGTCAATGGCTGGCAAAAAACAAACAAAAAAAAAAACTTACCTTTGTGTGCAGACCTGGAGCAGCCTCTTCTGGCCTGTGTCCTGCAGCAGGAGGGATAGGGGTGATGACACAGCGTCAGTCGCGCTGACGCTTGGAGTGGTAGGAGCCACAGGTCCTTTCCCATCTGAAGAGGATAGTGAGCTCTCTCCTGCTGTCGGGTGTCAAAGGACCTGACAGCAGGAGGTACAGGGGCGGGCACATTATCAGAGGCAGGGGCTGCACAATAGGGCATGATAAGAAGATCACAGGAGGGCCAGAGGCGGCCGCCGCCCTCTGTACAATACACATTGCAATACACAATACTATACACATTGCGGCCAGCAGCAGCCCTGCTGCGATCTCATTATCATGACATTGGTATGATAATGAGATAGCAGGGCTGCTGGTGGCCACAATGTTTATTGTAATGTGTATTGTAGTGAGGGCGGCGCCCGCTGCTCACCCTGCTGACGCCGGCCCACAGATTACTTTAGGCAATCGGCACTTCCCAGTGGGGTACATTGCCAATCCGCCCCTGCGGCCCCCTAGAACTTTTCAACCTTTTGCCACATTTCAGGCTTCAAACAAAAAGATAGAACATTTTACATTTTTGGTGAAGAATCAACAACAAGTGTCACAATTGTGAAGTGGAAGGAATTTATTGGATCATTT
>ONZH01019356.1:0-19150 GCA_900303285.1 Rhinella marina | reverse complement strand
CAGTGCAGGAGCAGGCGAAGCACATAAAAATATCGAGCCCTGTTGGCTGTGACTACAGAGTGACCAAGTTACAGTGCAGTAGCGGGAGAAGCACATTAAAAATTTAGTGTGACCCTGTATGGCTGTGACTACAGAGTGACCGAGTTACAGTGCAGGAGCAGGCGAATCACATAAAAATTATTGTGGCCCTGTATGCGCTGTGACTACAGAGTGACCAAGTTACAGTGGAGGAGCAGGCGAAGCACATTAAAATTTATCGAGGCCCTGTATGGCTGTGACTACAGAGTGGCCGAGTTACTGTGCAGGAGCAGGCAAAGCACATAAAAATTTAGCGTGACCCTGTATGGCTGTGACTACAGAGTGACCGAGTTACAGTGCAGGAGCAGGCGAAGCACATAAAAATTTAGTCGTGACCCTGTATGGCTGTGACAACAGAGTGACCGATGACAGTGCAGGAGCAGGGCGAAGCACATAAAAATTATCGAGCCCTGTATGGCTGTGAACTACAGAGTGACCGAGTTACAGTGCAGGAGCAGGTGAGGCACATAAAAATTTATTGTGGACCTGTATGGCTGTGACTACAGAGTGACCGAGTTACAGTGCAGGAGCAGGCGAAGCACATAAAAATTTAGCGTGACCCTTTATGGCTGTGACAACAGAGTGACCGATTGACAGTGCAGGAGCAGGCGAAGCACATAAAAATTTATCGAGGCCCTGTATGGCTGTGACTACAGAGTGACCGAGTTACAGTGCAAGGAGCAGGCGAGGCACATAAAAATTTATTGTGGACCTGTATGGCTGTGACTACAGAGTTACCGAGTTACAGTGCAGGAGCAGGCGAAGCACATAAAAATTTATCGTGGCCCTGTATGGCTGTGACTACAGAGTGACCGAGTGACAAAAAAATTTTTTTTCTGTCTGTGGTTGACGATCCTGAAAAATTGTTTTAGAGTGTCTGTAGTTGACGCTTCTGAAAAATTGTTTTAGAATGTCTGCAGTTGACGCTCCTGAAAAATGGTTTTAGAGTGTCTGTAGTTGACGCTCCGGAAAAATTGTTTGGAAAGAGGGCCTGTAGGTTGCCCTCCGGAAATATTGTCTTAAAAGAGTGCCAGTTGGCCCTCTAAAAAATTCCCTTTTGGGTCAGTGTTTGCAATGAAGAGAAGGAGGAGGAGGAGTAGAGGAGAGGAGAGGAATCGGATACATAAGGAATGTTATTGTTTAACTGCTTTCCCCCGGAGGAGATTTGAATTCCTGTGAAATCCAGGCATTGTTCATTTTAATAAGCGTCAGCCTGTCAGCGCTGTCAGTTGATAGGCGTGTACGCTTATCGGTGATGACGCCACCAGCTGCACTGAATACCCGCTCTGACAACACGCTAGCGCCAGGCCAGGCCAGCACCTCCAAGGCGTACAGCGCCAGTTCAGGCCACGTGTCCAGCTTTGAAACCCAGTAGTTGTATGGAGCAGAGTGATCACGCAGGACATTGGTATGGTCAGCTAGGTACTCCCTCACCATCTTTCTGTACAGCTCCCCCCTACTCTGCCTAGACTGGGGACAGGTGACAGTGTCTTGCTGGGGTGACATAAAACTGGCAAAGGCCTTGGAGACCGTTCCCCTGCCAGTGCTGGACAAGCTGCCTTCTCGCCTCCTCTCCCCCGCTACTTGGCCCACAGAACCACGCCCTCTGCCGCTAGCGGCGTCAGATGGGAAGGATTGTTTCAGCTTGTCCACCAGGGCCTGTTGATAATGATTCACTCTCATACTTAACCTTTCCTCTACAGGGATGAGAGTGGAAAGGTTCAGCTTGTACAGTGGGTCCAGGAGAGTGTACACCCAGTAATTGGTGTTTGAAAAAATGCTTCTAACGCGAGGGTCACGGGATAGGCAGCCTAACATGAAGTCTGCCATGTGCGCCCCAACACGCAAGAGTCCAAACACGCAAGAATTCCCTCTTCTCACTGGCCTGACTCTCCATTTCCTCCTCCTCTTCAGCCCATACACGCTCAAGAGTTAAGAAGGACTGAGCATTGGTACCCTCTTCTGTCTCGCCAACATTCTCCTCCTCTTCCTCCTCATCCTCATCCCCCTCCTCCAATATGCGCTGAGAAACAGACCAGAGGGTGCTCTGGCTATCAAGCGACGTATCTTCTTCCCCCATCTCCTGTGACAATCGCAAAGCTTCTGACTTCATGCTGAGCAGTGAGTTTTTCAACAGGCAAAGCGACGGGATGGTGAGGCTGATAATGGCGGCATCGCCGCTGACCATCTGTGTTGACTCCTCAAAGTTGCTCAACACCTGACAGATATCAGACATCCACGTCCACTCCTCATTGTAGACTTGAGGAAGCTGACTGACCTGACTACCAGTTCTGGTGGAAGTTGACATCTGGCAGTCTACAATCGCTCTGCGCTGCTGGTAAACTCTGGATAACATGTTTAATGTTGAATTCCATCTCGTGGTCAAGTCGCACAACAGTGGGTGAGCTGGCAGTTGTAGGCGCCGCTGCGCTGCCCTGAGAGGGGCAGCATCTGTGCTTGACTTGCGGAAATGCGCACAGATGCGGCGCACCTTGGTTAGCAAATCTGACAAATTGGGGTATGTCTTGAGGAACACGCTGAACTATGAGATTGAACACGTGGGCCAGGCATGGCACATGTGTCAATCTGCCGAGTTGCCGAGCCGCCACCAGGTTACGCCCATTGTCACACACAACCATGCCTGGCTTGAGGTTCAGCGGTGCCAGCCACAGATCGGTCTGCGCCGTGATGCCCTGTAACAGCTCTTGGGCGTTGTTCCTTTTGTCACCTAAGCTCAGCAGGTTGAGCACCGCCCGCTGGCACTTACCCACGGCGCTGCTGCTGCGCCCACGGATGGTAATTCGGAGGAGGAGGAGGGGTTGGAGGAAGGGGCATAGTACATCTGAGAAACCGTGACCAAGGTAGGCCCCGCAATCCTCGGTGTGGGCAGTACATGAGCGGCCCCAGGGTCATACTCGGTCCCAGCCTCCACCAAGTTAACCCAATGTGCCGTCTGTGAGATATAGTGTCTCCGCCCGGCAGCACTTGTCCACGTGTCCGTGGTTAGGTGGACCTTATCACTAACCGCGTTGGTCAGGGCACGGATGATGTTCTCTGACACGTGCTGGTGTAGGGCTGGGACGGCACATCGGGAAAAATAGTGGCGGCTGGGGACCAAGAACCAAGGGACAGCCACCGCCATCAGGTTGCGGAAAGCCTCAGTCTCTACCAGTCTATAGGGCAGCATCTCCAGGCTCAACAATTTGGAGATGTGGATGTTTAGGGCTTGTGCATGTGGGTGGCTGGAATTGTATTTGCGCTTGCGCTCAAATGTCTGCTGCAAAGACAGCTGAATGCTGCGCTGGGATACATTGGTGGAGGTTGTGGAGGATCGTGGAGGTGAAGGGGTGGTTGTAGGGCGGGAGGCGCTCATGCCGGGGTCCTGGGCGGGGGGTTGACTCGCTGAGCCAGCATGTGACACAGGGGAAGGGGCAGTGGTGTGACCCGCAGGAGGTGAACGGCCTTGGTTCCACTGAGTCGGGAGTTTAGCACTCATATGCCTGCGCATGCTGGTAGTGGTTAGGCTGGTAGTGGTGGCTCCCCTGCTGATCCTGGTGTGGCTCAGGTTGCACACCACAGTCCGTCGGTCATCCTCACTTTCTTTAAAAAACCTCCAGACTTGCGAACATCTAGGCCTCGGCACGGGAGCTTGACTCCGTGAAACAGTTGCTGATCTACTTCCTCTGGCCCTGCTTCTCCCTCTGGCCACCCCACTGCCTCTTCCAACCTTTTCTGGTGCTGCACTTGCCTCCCCCTCAGAAGCACTGTCTTGAGTTGGATTACCAACCCAGCTCGGGTCAGTCACCTCATCATCCACCAGCTCTTCCTCCGATTCCTCACTCTGCTACCCCCTCGGACTTACTGCCCTGAGAACGTCGTCACTGTCTGACAACCGTGTCTCATCATCATCATCATCATTATCATTCGACACCTCTTCACGCACTACTTGCACTCCACACTCTCATCACCCACAGACTGTGAAAGTTCTAAATTTTGGGCATCGGGACAGAGCAACTGCTCAGGTTGCTCTTGAGCAGTGGTTTGTGTCTCTGCGTAGGGTCCTGAAAAGAGTTCCTGTGAGTATGCCAGATCTGAATCGATATTTTCCGGGGGGGGGGGGCAGGCTGGGGGGAAGGAGGTTGAGCTGGAGGAGCCAGAGGTCTACTCCCTTGGCTAGCGTGGGTGGACTGCATGGAAGACTGGGTGGTGGATAAATTACTGGACGCATTGTCAACTATCCACGTCATCACCTGTTCGCACTGTTGTGGTTTCAATAGTGGTGTACCACGTGAGCCAGTAAGTTGCGAGATGAAGCTAGGGATCGAAACTCTGCGGCATTCCACTGCTCCCTCATCAGCATGTACAGTGTCACCCTGCCCAGGACCACGGCCTCTGCCCCCTACACTACTTGAACGCCCACGCCCTTGTCCCTTAGTCCTTGGGTTCAACATTTTGTATATTCACCAAACTGTCGAGTTAATATCTGAGGCCAAAACCGTATTCAGTAGACAGTAGAATTACTATCTGAGGCTAAAAAATATAGTCTTTAGACTCCAGCTATTGCACCGCAAACCACTCAGTTTTGCACTGGACTGTAGTTTATATAACTGAGAATAAAAACGTATTCTCTAGACTGCGGCTAGTGTATTGCACACCTCACAATTGTTCACTGGACTGTAGTTTATATAATTGCGTGAAAAAAATTATTCTCTAGACTGCGGCTAGTGTATCACACACCTCACAATTGTTCACTGGACTGTAGTTTATATAATTGAGTGAAAAAACCATATTCTCTAGACTGCGGCTAGTGTATCGCACACCTCACAATTGTTCACTAGACTGTAGTTTATATAATTGAGTGAAAAAAATTTTCTCTAGACTGCGGCTAGTGTATCACACACCTCACAATTGTTCACTGGACTGTAGTTTATATAATTGAGTGAAAAAAATTATTCTCTAGGCTGCGGCTAGTGTATCGCACACCTCACAATTGTTCACTGGACTGTAGTTTATATAATTGAGTGAAAAAAATTATTCTCTAGACTGTGGCTAGTGTGTCACACACCTCACAATTGTTCACTGGACTGTAGTTTATATAATTGAGTGAAAAAAACGTATTCTCTAGACTGCGGCTAGTGTATCGCACACCTCACAATTGTTCACTGGACTGTAGTTTATATAATTGTGCAAAAAAAACGTATTCTCTAGACTGCGGCTAGTGTATCGCACACCTCACAATTGTTCACTGGACGGTAGTTTATATAATTGAGTGAAAAAAGCGTATTCTCTAGACTGCGGCTAGTGTATCGCACACCTCACAATTGTTCACTGGACTGTAGTTTATATAATTGAGTGAATAAAATGTATCCTCTAGACTGCGGCTAGTGTATCGCACACCTCACAATTGTTCACTGGACTGTAGTTTATATAACTGAGTGACAAAACGTATTCCCTAGACTGCACTACAGATCCAAGCCAGCCA
Organism: Rhinella marina; assembly: GCA_900303285.1. Classification (NCBI taxonomy): domain Eukaryota; kingdom Metazoa; phylum Chordata; class Amphibia; order Anura; family Bufonidae; genus Rhinella; species Rhinella marina. The sequence continues at coordinate 13,590 of ONZH01019356.1, read as the reverse complement.
AGGTACAGCAGCAGCAAAAATGAGTACTGAGAGGACTTTGGGCAATTTCATTGGGGTCTATGTGGATCATGTGCTGTCCCCTTTTTGCCACCAGTGCACAGTGTGCAGTCAACATGGTGGTAGCTCCACTACAAGTCCCAGCCAGCAGCCGAGAGGAGGAAAAAAAAAATTTCGTTGTAGCCCTTACAAGGAGCTTTGGGTTCTTTGTGGATGATTCCTGCCTAACCAGATTCTAATTTCACGCCCTAACAGTATGCAGCCAAGATGGGGGTCGCTGCACTACAAGTCCCAGCCAGCAGCCAGGAGGAGACCAAAAAAAAATGTTCTTGTAGCCCTTAGAAGGGCTGTTGGGTTCTTTGTGGGTGATTCCTGCCTAACCAACAACTAAATTCAGGCCCTAACACTCTCCCTGACAGACAGCAGCTCTATCCCTAATCTCATGCAGACGGCGTATGACACGAGCAGCGTGGGACCAGATTCTTATATTCCCAGGGCATCTGATCTGGCCAGCCAATCCCTGCTATCGACTTGTAGGGGCCCCACGTGATGCTAGGAGGTACTAAAGACTCTCCTGTATGTTGATTGGCTGAAAAAAGACGGCTAACATGCAGAAAGAGGAAGTTGCCATTTCCTCTAGGATCGCGATATGCTCGTCCAAGTAGCGAGCATATGCGAATACCCTAATGCTCGACCGAGCACCAAGCTCGGACGAGCATGTTCGCTCCTCTCTACTGATGATCTATCCAGAGGATGTCCCATGAAAAGATATAATAAAATATTTACAAAAATGTTATAGGTATACTCACTTTTGTGAGTTAGTGTGTGTGCGTGTATATACAGTCATGGCCAAAAGTTTTGAGAATGATACAAATATTAATTTTTACAAAGTCTACTGCTTCAGTTTTTATAATGGCAATTTGCATATACTCCAGAATGTTATAAAGAGTGATCAGCTTAACAGCAATTACTTGCAAAGTCAATATTTGCCTAGAAAATGAACTTTATCCCCCAAAACACATTTCAACATCATTGCAGCCCTGCCTTAAAAGGACCAGCTAACATCGTTTCAGTGATTGCTCCATTAACACAGGTGTGGGTGTTGATGAAGACAGGGCTGGAGATCAATCTGTCATGATTAAGTAAGAATGACACCACTGGACACTTTAAAAGGAGGCTGGTGCTTGACATCATTGTTTCTCTTCTGTTAACCATGGTTATCTCTAAAGAAACACGAGCATTCATCATTGCACTGCACAAAAATGGCCTAACAGGGAAGAGTATCGCAGCTAGAAAGATTGCACCTCAGTCAACAATCTATCGCATCATCAAGAACTTCAAGGAGAGTGGTTCCATTGTTGTCAAAAAGGCTCCAGGGTGCCCAAGAAAGACCAGCAAGCGCCAGGACCATCTCTTAAAAGTGTTTCAGCTGCAGGATCGGGCTACCAGCAGTGCAGAGCTTGCTCAGGAATGGTAGCAGGCAGGTGTGAGTGCATCTGCACGCACTGTGAGGCGGAGATTCTTGGAGCAAGGCCTGGTCTCAAGGAGGGCAGCAAAGAAGCCACTTCTCTCCAGAAAAAAACATCAGGGACAGACTGATATTCTGCAAAAGGTACAGGGAGTGGACTGCTGAGGACTGGGGTAAAGTCATTTTCTCTGATGAATCCCCTTTTCGATTGTTTGGGACATATGGAAAACAGCTTATTCGGAGAAGACGAGGTGAGCGCTACCACCAGTCTTGTCTCATGCCAACTGTAAAGCATCCTGAAACCATTCATGTGTGGGGTTGCTTCTCAGCCAAGGGAATCGGCTCTCTCACAGTCTTGCCTAAAAACACAGCCATGAATAAAGAATGGTACCAGAATGTCCTCCAAGAGCAACTTCTCCCAACCCTCCAAGAGCAGTTTGGCGATCAACAATGCCTTTTCCAGCATGATTGAGCACCTTGCCATAAAGCAAAGGTGATAACTAAATGGCTCAGGTAACAAAACATAGAGATTTTGGGTCCATGGCCTGGAAACTCCCCAGATCTTAATCCCATTGAGAATTTGTGGTCAATCATTAAGAAATGGGTGGACAAACAAAAACCTACAAATTCTGACAAAATGCAAGCATTGATTGTGCAAGAATGGACTGCTATCAGTCAGGATTTGGTCCAGAAGTTGATTGAGAGCATGCCAGGGAGAATTGCAGAGGTCCTGAAGAAGAAGGGTCAACACTGCAAATATTGATTTTCTGCATTAACTCATTCTAACTGTCAATATAAGCTTTTGTTACTCATAATATGATTGCAATTATATTTCTGTATGTGATAAAAACATCCGACAAACACACATAAAAACCAGGCCATGACTGTATATATATATATATATATATATATATATATATATCTTATATATATATATATATATATATATCTCATGGGGTCGCAATCACAAATCTTCCGACACACAGGGGGTTTTAACGTCCAAATGGTGCTTTATTTTCACTCTTTTGGCACCAACACACATGATCCAGGTCTGTTCCCTGGGGCCCTCTCTCTCCAAGTTTCTCATACACATCGGGACGTTTTATCCCACGTGATTACACCCAGGTGGCATCACCTGTGGTAGAATAGGGATGTGGACTGGAATATCCACCCCCTCCAGACCCCTATCAAGTATGAGCCTGTCACTGCCTCACAACATATATATAAATATATATATATATATATATATATATATATATATATATATACAAACACACACATGCATAATTACTGCAGGAATACCCACTGTGTGCCAGCAATCTACCTGTATATTAAGTTGAAATTGAGAGTCAAGCCTCAGTCATAAAGCTGCAATTTCATTTTTTTGAGGGTTTCAATTAAATAAACCAGTGTATATTATATATAGATATATATACAGTACAGACCAAAAGTTTGGACACACCTTCTCATTCAAAGAGTTTTCTGTATTTTCATGACTATGAATATTGTAGGTTCACAGTGAAGGCATCAAAACTAATTTTTCGGACTGACTGACCTTCATTTCTTAAAGTAATGATGGCCACTCGTTTTTCTTTACTTAGCTGCTTTTTTCTTGCTATAATACAAATTCTAACAGTTTATTCAATAGGACTATTAGCTGTGTATCCACCTGACTTCTGCCCAACACAACTCATGGTCCCAACCCCATTTATAAGGCAAGAAATCTCACTTATTAAACCTGACAGGGCACACCTGTGAAGTGAAAACCATTTCAGGTGACCAACTCTTGAAGCTCATCAAGAGAATGCCAAGAGTGTGCAAAGCAGTAATCAAAGCAAAAGGTGGCGACTTTGAAGAACCTAGAATATAAAACATATTTTCAGTTGTTTCACACTTTTTTGTTAAGTATATAATTCCACATGTGTTAATTCATAGTTTTGATGCCTTCGGTGTGAATCTACAATTTTCATAGTCATGAAAATACAGCAAACTCTTTGAATGAGAAGGTGTGTCCAAACTTTTGGTCTGTACTATATATATATATTATATATATATATATATATATATATATAATATATATATATATATATATATATATATATATATATATATATATATATATATATAAATGTAAATATATGTGATCACTGCAGTAATACCCCTGCTGTGGCAGCAATCTACCGATTGTCTGTTTACGTATATTCAGTTTCCAGGCGGTTGAAATTTAAAAATTATTTTTTTTGGAGAGGGTTACATTTAAGCAGCATAAATGTACGTTATTAAAGGGGTTCTCCGGGAATTAAGAAAATGAAAATACTTAAATAATACTTTATTATAAATATATTCTCAAATACCTTTCATTAGTTATATTGGCTCGTTTTGTTTAGGGAGCAATCATTAGGAGAAACAAAATGGCTGCCGTCCTATTAGTACACACAAAACCTGTCCTAATCACACAGCAGGACAAGTTACTTCACAACACTGAGCTGCCTCATCCTCCTCTCTGCTCTGTCAGGGATTATGATCCTGAATACAGCTGATAAGATCTTCAGCTGAATTTCTGTATGAATGGAGCTCATGAGAAGACATGAAGTACAGAGAGGAGATGTGGATGTGGTAATGAGCAGCAGCTCTTGTATGCAGTTTCCATTACCACATTCTGCCTGCCTGTCCTCTCTGTACTTCATGTCTTTCTCATGAACTTCATTCCTACAGAGATTCAGCTGAAGTTTGTATTAAACTGTATTCAGGATCATAATCCCTGACAGGTAGAGCAGAGAGGAGGATGAGGCAGCTCTTTATCTCAGTGATGTGAAGTAACTTGTCCTGCTGTGTGATTAGGACAGGTTTTCTGTGTACTAATATGACGGCAGCCATTTTATTTACCGTATTTTTCGCCCTATAAGACGCACCGGCCCATAAGACGCACCTAGGTTTTAGTGTAGGAAAATAAGAAAAAAATATTTTTCATCAGATCCTCTTATCAGACTGCCCATAAATTTAAGGACATCACATCAGACCCCCATATCAGCCCCCTGTGCCCCCATACCATCTCACTGTGCTCCCACCAGACCTCAGATCAGCAGAATGTGCCCCCATCAGACCTCAGATCAGCAGAATGTGCCCCCATCAGACCTCAGATCAGCAGAATGTGCCCCCATCAGACCTCAGATCAGCAGAATGTGCCCCCATCATACCTCAAATCAGCAGAATGTACCCCCATCAGACCTCAGAGCAACAGTATGTGCCCCCATCAGACCTCACATCAGCAGAATGTGCCCCCATCAGACCTCATATCAGCAGAATGTGCCCCCATCAGACCTCAGATCAGCAGAATGTGCCCCCAACAGACCTCAGATTAGCATATTGTGCCCCCAACAGACCTCAGATTAGCATATTGTGCCCCCAACAGACCTCATATTATCATATTGTGCCCCCAACAGACCTCATATTATCATATTGTGCCCCCATCAGACCTCATATTACCATATTGTGCCCCCATCAGACCTCAGATTAGCGTTTTGTGCCCCTTCACGCCTCAGATCAGCGTCTTGTGCCCCTATCAGACCTCAGATCAGCCCACCCAGCCACTTAAAGACCATACTTACCTGTTCTGCGCTGCCGCTGCCGTCCGTCCCACGCTCCGCGCTCCTCTCTCTTCCCTGCCGGCACGCACTATGACCTGACGCTGCAGCGTCAGGTCATAGTGCGTGCTGGCAGGGAAGAGAGAGGAGCGCGGAGCGTGGGACCGGACGGCAGCGGCAGCGCAGAACAGGTAAGTATGGTCTTTAAGTGGCTGGGTGGGCTGATCTGAGGTCTGATGGGGGTCCCTACGTACAAGTGAGCGCTTCCTTATGGAAGCGCTCACTTGTATTCGCCCTATAAGACGCACCGCATTTTTCCCCCTACTTTTGGGGGAAAAAAAGTGCGTCTTATAGGGCGAAAAATACGGTACTTTTATTTATCATTTCTCCCCAGACAAAACGAGCCATGATAACTAATGAAAGGTATTTGAGAATATATTTATAATAAAGTAATATTTAAGTATTTTTATTTTCTTAATTCCCGGAGAACCCCTTTAATGACTGCATGACACAGTTGAAATTTCTTATTTTTTTTTGTTGGGGGGGAGAAATTTTTTTAAGCAGCCTAAATGTACATTATTACTGCATTAATACTGACATTTTCTCACAGTTCAGGCAGGCTGATTCGGGATCAGAACGCACTGGTGGTGACTAGTGATGATCGAGCACCCCGATGTTCAGGTGCTTGGGTGCTCTGGCCGAACACTAGGTGGTGCTCGAGTGCTCGGCCGAGCACCCGAGTATAATGGAAGTCAATGGGAGGAAACCAGGCACCCCCTGCTCTGCAGAGGGGAGGGTGTCTGGTCCATAGGGAGACGTCAGAAAATGGTGGAAACACCACAGAAATGGTTAGGGAACAGCATGGGGAGGATGTCTGGATGCATCTTGAACACCAAAGTCGCTGCTATTAAAGATGATGTCCGACTATTACACCACTTTTACAGAATGACAAAAATACCCCCAAAAAACCCAAGATAACATCGATTTTACAGGAAATATTGTTGGGAAACATAGATTTACTTGTACGTTAAGTGCAAGTGCTGCCAAAAATTACACGGATGAGGCACTCCCATACAACCGGTATATCATATAAAGGAGGGCCTCATTCACATTGTGGTATAATTGTGGGACTCCGACAATCATAAAGCCTATGCACTAAGGGAAACGGCTGCCAAAAATTACAAGAATCAGGCATTCCAATACACCCTATATTACACATAAACGAGGGCATCATACACACCCTTGAAAAATTATCACTGATGACCTGCTGCTGACACTCAAAAACAATAGGGGTGACATTCTGCTGCTGCGCAGACCATCCAAAAGATTTAAGGGACACATGCTGCTGCCACGGCACCACTAAGAGTCGCTGACGACTTTTTTCGCTATCCGCCGCGGGAGGCCAGTGCCCCCCCAGCGGCCGCGTCAGCCGTTCCACTCTCGCTCTCCGCTGTAATTCCAGGTCCAATTGTGTTTATCTAAGTTGCTGCACTTAAAAAGCTTGAAGTTTGATCTTAGGATAGAGTTGGCTGTCTGCAGGGAGGTGAGCTAACACCTGTCAGAGCCCCTGCCTCTCGCCGCCTCCCTGATGCTCTTGACTGAGTGTCCCCGGGGCCGCAATTGTTTACTTAAAAAATTTGAGTGTTCAAACCAGCTAAGTCGACTGAATACTTGAAAATATTAAAATTTCAACCGTGTTAAAAATGGGAATACCCAAACTGACTCTAAGGCAGTGACATGATGCACTGAAGGCTCCAGCTTTGCCTTGACTGTGGCAAAATGGAGGTATTGATGCAGTAATCCAAGAAAGCTCGTTCGATCTGGAGATCGAGCTGGCGGTCGGCAGGGAGGTGAGCTAACACCTGTCGGACCCCCTTCCTCTTGCTGCCTCCCCGATGCTCTTTACTGAGTGTCCCGGGGGCTGGAATCGTTTACTTAAAAAATTAGAGTATTCAAACCAGCCGGGTCGACTGAATACTTGAGCTCTGAATAATCGAATAAGACTCCATGCTGCTGCCGAGCTGACCGTCCAAAAAATTTAAGGGTGACCCGCAGATGGCGAGCTGACTGTAAAAAGAATGATATTTTTGATGTGAGATTCTGCTGAATAGCAGACCGAAAAAAAATTTAAGGCAGACTTGCCGCTTAGCTAAACGTCTGAAACATTAGAAGTGATATGTAGCAGAGCGTGTAAAACATTATGGTTGAGTACCTGCTGGTGAGCAGATAGGCCAAAAAATTATGTTGCAGGCCCAGCTGGTGAGCTGAGCAGCAAAAAAATTTGGGTGCAGGCCCAGCTGGTGAGCTGAGCGGGTAAAACATTAAGGTTGAGTGCCTGCTGGTGAGCTGACAAGCCAAAAAATTATGTTGCAGGCCCAGCTGGTGAGCTGAGCGGCAAAAAAATTCAGGTGCAGGCCAGGCTGGTGGACTTCGAGGGCAGCCTAATAAGCAGTTTCATATAATGGAGAAAAAGGAGGAAGAGGACGAGAAAAGGAAGGGGTACATGATAATACAGTGTATTCAATACACTCTAAAAGCCAGATTTAAGGTTCCTTCATGTTAAGCCGCTTTCCTCTGGTGGAGTACAGAAGTCAGGGGCAATCCTGGCCTTGTTCATTTTGAACAAGGCCAGGATTGTCAACCTGTCAACCTGGTCAGCATTGTCAGTTGATAGGCGGATGCGCTTATCAGTAATTATGCCCCCAGCGGCACTAAATACCCGCTCAGACAAAACGCTGGAGGCAGGGCAGGCCAGCACCTCCAAGGCATAAAGCGCCAGTTCATGCCACGTGTTCAGCTTAGACACCCAATAATTATACGGCACAGAGGGATCGCTGAGGACGTTGACACGGTCAGCTAGGTACTCTTTTACCATCTTCCAAAACTTTTCCCTCCTTGTCACACTAGGCCGCTCATCAGGGTGAGGGTGCTGTCGGGGTGTCATAAAACTGTCCCAGGCCTTGGAGAGTGTTGCCTTGCCTTTGTTGGAATTGCTGTGTGTTCCCCTTGTCTCCACACCTCGGGTGGCCAAGCAACTACATACTCTGCCTCCAGAGTTGTCATATGGAAATTTGTGGAGCAATTTTTCGACAATGGCCTTCTGGTATTGCATCAATTTACTTGTCCTCTCCACCACAGGAATGAGAGATGGGAAGTTCTCTTTGTAGCGGGGGTCGAGAAGGGTGAACAACCAGTAATCCGTGTTGCCTAATATGTGTATAATGTGCGGGTCACAGGAAAGGCAGCCTAGCATGAAGTCAGCCATGTGTGCAAGAGTCCCAACAGACAAGGTTTCGCTCTCCCCCCAGAAGCATTACTCTCAATATCCTCCTCGTTCTCTTCCTCCTCTTCAGCCCATCCACGCCGAAGAGATGGTGTAAACGTGGTATGCCTACCCTGTGTATCGGTGGCAACCGTCTCCTCCACCTCCTCCTGCTTCAATTGGCGCTGAGAAGACGAATCGAGGGTGGTCTGGCTATCACCCTGTGTAGGGTCTTTCCCCATTTCCACCTCTTCCACACGCAGAGCATCAGCCTTTATTGTGAGCAGCGAGCTTTTTAGTAGACACAGAAGTGGGATGGTTACGCTGATAATGACATTATCGCCACTCACATCTGTGTAGATTCATCAAAGTTGCGTAACACCTCACCGAGGTCAGACATCAATCGTCGCTTGTGAAGAGCGGAAGCTGACTAGAAAGGCGCCGACCGTGTTGCAGCTGGTATTCTACTACTGCTCTCTGCTGCTCACAAAGCCTGCTAAACATGTGTAAAGTGGAATTCCATCGCATGCTCAGGTCGCACAGCAGTCGGTTAGCCGTCAACCGCAAGCGCTGCAGCAGGGTTGCCAGGCCGGCTGAAGCTGTCGGTGACTTGTGGAAATGGACACACAGGCGACGCACCTTCACCAGTAGCTGAGACAAATTGGGGTAGGTTTTCAGAAACCGCTGGACCACTAAGTTGAAGACATGGGCCAGGCATGGTATGTGTGGGAGGTTGACCAGCTCCAAAGCCGCTACCAAGTTGCGGCCATTATCGAATACAACATGCCTGGCTGTAGGTTGACTGGCTAGAGCCATAGCTCAGCCTGGTCCCTTATGCCATGCCACAGCTCTGCGGCGGTGTGCTGTTTGTCACCCAGGAAAATAAGCTTCAGCACGGCCTGTTGCCGCTTACCGACTGCTGTGCTGCACTGCTTCCAGCTACACACAGAAGTCTGAGTGGTGCGGCAATTCTGCATGGAAAGAAGTGGAGGAGGAGGCGGAGGAAGAGAAGGAGGGGTGGCAGCCGCTACTATAGGAGGTAGCGGAAATTTGGATGGAAGTCGCACCCTCAATCCTCGGTGTTGGTAGCACCTGGGCCACCCCAGGGGACGACTCGCTCCCAGCCTCCACAATGCTCACCCAATGTGCCGTCCATGTGTCAGTTGTTAAGTGGACCTTGCCAGTAACTGCGTTGGTCAGGGCCCGGGTTATGTTTCTGGACACATGTTGGTGTAAGGCAGTGACGGCACACCGGGAGAAATAGTGGTGGCTGGGGACTGCGTAACAAGGGACAGCCGCCGCCATCAGGCTGCGAAAGGCCTCGGTGTCCACCAGCCTAAACGGCAACATTTCCAGGGCCAGCAACATGGAAAGTTGTGCATTTAGAGCTATGGCCTGTGGGTGGGTGGCAGGGTATTTGCGCTTGCGTTCAAATGCCTGCGGTAAAGACATTTGAACGCTGCGCTGGGACATTGAAGTGGACGTGCTGGCTGATGTTTCCTGCGAAGGTCCAGGTGCGAGGCGGAAGAGGAGGCAGTGGTGTGACCTGCAAACACAGATCGTGGACCCAGGCGTTCAGCCCACCTTTTAGGGTGCTTTGCTGACATGTGTCGGATCATACTGGTGGTGGTCAGGTTGCTGGTGTTTACGCCCCTGCTCATCTTGGTACGGCACAGGTTACAAATTACAATCCGTTTATCATCAGCACTTTCCTCAAAAAACCGCCAGACTGCCGAACACCTAACCCTTGGCAAGGGAGCTGGCCACAAGGGGCTGCTCCGGGGAACAGTTGCGGTCCTGGTTGGCGTGGCCTGCCTTCTCCCTTTTTCCACCCCACTGCCTCTTCCAGCCTGTTGCGCTGCTGCGGATCCCTCCCCCTCTGTACTGCGGTCCTCGCTCGGCTTGCCACCTTCCCAGGTTGGGTCAGCTATTTCGTTGTCCACCACCTCCTCTTCCACATCCTCACGCTGCTCCTCCTCCTGACATGGTGAACTAACAAGAACCTGACTTAACTGCGTCCCATCCTCATCCACAACCTCTTGAGACACTAATTGTTCTTGACTTATTGGCAACTGTTTCTCATCATCATCATCCACCTCGGGAGAAAATACTTGTCGTTCCCCACTGTCATCTTCTTCAGACTGTGTTTGCTCAATAGTTTGGGAATCAGGGCACAATATCTCCTCATGTCCCACATCAAGCGGTCTTAGCGAGAGGCCAAAGCCAAGGGACGGTGATGAAAAAAGCTCTCTGGCCCTCCTTACTGCAGCTCTCGCTCTCTAACACTGGCCAGGTCACATGTCATCGGGTGTTATATAGCACCCGATGTCTTTTTCCCGGCCAAACAATCAGTGTAATGCCAGTAGCTAACATGGCTACTGGCATTACACTGAATGTCATACCGCCCTGCACGCTAATTGGCTAATTAGCGCACAGGGAGGTTATTCAAGCATGGCGAATACCTTGTGGTCCCGAGCACCGCCATGTTCGGCCGAACATGTTCGCTCAACACTAGTGGTGACCCATCTTGCCACTCTTATTGTCTGATTGTCTGTCTGCCTACCATCACGTTCTGTACAGCTGTAGGTCACTAATTCCTAAATTGTCCGTTTATGTTTGTTCATTTTCCACGTGGTTGAAATGTAAACATTTTTTTGGGAAATTCAATTTAGTTAAGCATACATAAGTGATTACTGTGTCAATACCAACACTTTCTCAAAGCTAAGGCTAATTCCGGTGAATAGACTTTGCCTACCTCGCCTTGCTGCCAATGCCCCATCTTGCCACCGTTGCTGCCTGTCTGCTTAACTACCATCATATCTTGTATGGCTGCTGCTGTGGCCTGCATCATGCCACTAATGCCCCTTTCCAGCCATCACATTCCTCAAAGACACTTTTTTTAAAAATCTGATAACACTGTGCGTGTGTAAATATCATCTGCCCCTGATAATTTTTGGAAGCTTTAGAATATGAAGGAGCATGACACATGTTCTGGCGTGGTTTGTTTTTAAACCGTCAAATGTGCCTTTACCCTTAACTATGTATGCCAGTGTCACTCAGACATAATTTACTATTGCTGTCATTGCGTTCCAGAGCTTGGGGGGGGGAGGCTAAAAAAAAATCATAAAAAATAAACGAAATGGGGGGGCGGAGCCTGACTGAGCAACAAGACGGCCGCCTGAGCTTCAGCTAACGCCTCACAAGTCAGCATCCAGCTTAATCCTGCGGCCTAATCGACTCACCATGGTCAAAATTGGCAGGGACCGAGCCAAGGACCACCAAGAAACAAGCAAAGCTAAAAAGAACCAGGCGGAGATCGAGCAGTACCTTATTAAGAAGACGGCGACCTCTCCGGCGGAAGAAGACGGTGACCTCTCAAGATGGCGGCAGGCCCACAGCATGACTCAGATGCACATGCAGACTCAGACGCGGACAGCTCGGAGGAACAAGGAGATGAGGTAAATGCCACGGGCACCCTCTCCTTCTCTAAGAAATGTTTTAAAAGAGCGCTAGCCACGGCCATTGCCCCAGTTATGAAAGAACTGGCAGACATTAAATCAGTAGAAGTTTTAGAACCCAACCAGGCCTTACATGTGGCCAGAGTGGGACTGGGAACTTAAAGTGGCCATGGAAAAAATACAAAAAGTGGCCCCGTTTTGTAGTTGGGTCCAAATTGATGGAAGGCAGGGCCAGTAATACCATACTCTGGCACATTATACCACTCCAACAGAGACAAATACCACAGTCCATCACAAAATACTGCCAGCAGCACTGAATACATCCCCAATAACGTCCACTGGCCAGCCGTGAGAAGGGCTCAGACGGCCCCCTGGGCATCAGCTCACCGGGAAATTTCCCTGTAAGGTCTATGGCCAATCCGCCCCTGCATGTGGCCCACAACGAGGCCTTGGCCGCAAACATAGCTGCTCACAAAGCCGTCATTTCAACTACATTTATGCTGATAGAAGATCAGGAGAATAGGAGTCGCCGCAAAAACGTGCGAATCAAAGGCTTACCGGAGTCTGTAGGCCCAGAGGAGCTGCGAGACGCCATGATACAGCTTTTCAGTAGCTTTTTGGGAGAAGACAGGGCTAACTTCATTCTCAATGAAAGAGTACACCGGGTCCTGAGAACCACTCCAAAAGAAGGGGACCCACCAAGAGATGTTATTTGCGGTCGCTTAAGCTATGTGGACACGGCAACTATACTAAAAGGGGCCAAAAATATTGATGACCTCAACTATGAAGGCAATCCATTAGCCCTATACCAGGATATTGCTCCATCCATTTTAGCAAAAAGGCGATTGCTCAAACCTCTATGTGACTATCTGAGATTACAGAAGATCATATACCGCGGGCTCGTCCCATTTTGATTACAGTTCTCTGTTGCAGGCAAAAGATGCACAATAAAAACACCTGAGGACTTACCTTCTTTTTGGCCTCTACTAAACGTGGACCCTATAGAGATACCATCCTGGATGCCACAAGCCTTACAGTTTTCTCCACTTCCTCTGTTGCCAAAAACAACACCGTGGAACAGTGGCGTAGCTAGAACTGACTGGGCCCCACAGCAAATTTTTGTGTGGGCCCCCCCATGACCCTCCTGGCATCGCATTTGTGCATGTAACAGTAGGTTCACATCACGTTTTTCCTATCCATTTGATATTGATAAAAAAGGTACCATATACAAATATGCAGCACACCACGTTTTTGCATCCTGCAAAGTCCAGTATAAAAAATGCATATGTTAACGTATATGTTGTTTTACAATGGAACTGTATGGTGAACGGACGCCACTGTATGGATCAGTCTGAGGCATCTCTTAATGTATACATTTTTTGTATACATTAAGCAGATGGGAGAAATGTGATGTGAACCAAGCCTTAGTGCCAGAATAAGCAGCAGGACACAGCGGAGCAGAGAGGCTGCCATGTTCTGACAGCGCACAGCCCGGTCCTGGTGGTCAGCGGTGTGGACTGTGTTTCCCAAGGATCATTTATTTATTGGGAAATACAGGGCACAGTGTAATATACCGGGATCAATATACTATAACGATATCAGCCCTACCCTGGAATCATAAGACAATTAGGGGGTCATTTATTAAAACAGAAATATACCTATATTAAGCGTATTTCTGATACAGATTTTGGCACACAGGTCCTTTGCTGCAATCTGCAACTTTTCCCCACTTATGCCAGTCTAAAAAATGTGGAGTGGGCAGGAAAGGGGTTATAGTTATTGGATAACACCATCATACAGTGACTGGATACTTCCATACAG
>ONZH01019355.1:0-12506 GCA_900303285.1 Rhinella marina | reverse complement strand
GATTAATTCACCCCCACACTGCCCACACATAGTAACTTCCCCCTCACTGCCCTCAAATAGTAATTTTCTCCCACACTGTCCCTATATAGTAATATGCTCCACAGTAGTAATTTCCCGCCACGCTGTCCCCCAATGCCCCCCTTATGGCCAGTAATGTCCCCCAGTGCCCCCCTTATGGCCAGTAATGTGCCCCCTTATGGCCAGTAATGTGCCCCAGTGCTCCTCTTATGGCCAGTAATGTGCCCTCAGTGCCTCCCTTATAGCCAGTAATGTGCCCTCAGTGCCCCCCTTATGGCCAGTAATGTGCCTCAGTGCCCCACTTATGGCCAGTAATATGCCCCCCTTGGCATGGCCCAGCCCCCTTATGGCCAGTAATGGGCCCCAGTGCCCCCCCTTATGGCCAGTAATGGGCCCCAGTGGGCACCCAGTGCCCCCTTATGGCCAGTAATGGGCCCCCCCATATGGCCAGTAATGTCCCCCAGTGCCCCCCTTATGGCCAGTAATGTCCCCCAGTGCCCCCCTATGGCCAGTAATGTGCCCCCTTATGGTTAGTAATGGGCCCCCCATATGACCAGTAATGTGCCCCAATGCCCCCCTTATGGCCAGTAATGTGCCCCAGTGCCCCCCTTATGGCCAGTATTGTGCCCCAGTGCCCCTCTTATGGCCAGTAATGTGCCCTCAGTGCCTCCCTTATAGCCAGTAATGTGCCCTCAGTGCCCCCCTTATGGCCAGTAATGTGCCCCAGTGCCCCCCTTATGGCCAGTAATGTGCCCCAGTGCCCCCCTTATGGCCAGTAATATGCCCCCCTTATGGCCAGTAATGTCCCCCAAGTGCCCCCCTTATGACCAGTAATGTGCCCCAGTGCCCCCCTTATGGCCAGTAATGTGCCCCCCTTATGGCCAGTAATGTGCCCCAGTGCCCCCCTTATGGCCAGTAATGGGCCCCAGTGCCCCCCTTATGGCCAGTAATGGGCCCCCCCATATGGCCAGTAATGTGCCCTCAGTGCCCCCCTTATGACCAGTAATGTTCCCCCAGTGCCCCCCTTATGGCCAGTAATGTTGCCACTTTATAAGATTTTAGCTTTTTTTCTATAAACTTACCCGTGTCCTTTTGCTGGCGCTCACTGGCTGCTGGTACGGCCCGGGATGGTGTGATGCAGAAGTGCACACCTCACTGCCGCGCGTCCTGGCACAGGCGGGCATGATGACGTCATCACGCCCGCCTGTGCTGCGATCTCACTACCAAATAGGCCTCAGGCCTGTAGCATAGGTGATCGGCAGCGAGCCAAGGAATTATTGGCTCCTGTACCCCACCGCAATATTCAGCTACAGCGCGGTAGCCCAGTCGCAAATGGCGACAAGACTTTTTAGTCTTGTCACCATCTGCAAATTTTAAGGCGCATTGTTGCCCGATTTGGTCGCAATCTGGAGCGTTGACATGACAAAAGTGATATATATGAAACTGGTTTATTTGATATGACAATACAATTCAATGTTTGCTTGTAAATTCTTTCTTGTCAATAAAAATGATCTGATTTTAAAAAAATTTGCTCGTCTACAAGCTGAACCCCCACCTGGCCACACTGCTGGCGGTGCAGTCGCTGCAGTACCATTGTAGTTATACCTTGTACTCTCACGTGGCTGAGAATGCAAGCCACTCCTTGCTATTCTCGCTGTGCAGCAAGCTGCACTCCACAGTGGACACAGTACGTCTTTCATGGTCCAATGGGTCAATGTTTTTTCAGCAGTGGAGAGGCAGCACTCCAGCAACATGCCAGGTCTTTTTGACCCCCTCCCACCATAGCATGTGGCTGGCTCCCACAGCAGGCACTTATCTGTTTCCTTCACCATGGACACAGTTCCATGTCAAGTCACGTGTTGCCACGCCGTGTTGGAGTTGATCAGCCTGGACAAGAGTAGCCACATTGACAAGCAGTTGCAGCTTAAGTACATCAAGCAGCAAACATCCCGATTGCTGTCACCCCACCGACTACAGCAGGGCAACAATGGGCACAATATCCTGGCTGCCCTGAACCTGGAGACAATAGCACATACTCCCTGCATGGCCTTTTTAAAAAATGCATTGGCTTGTGCAAGGTGCTGGCAATGTCCAGAGTCCCTCTTTTCAGCCAATGCGGTAAGGAACACTCTCCTGGACTTGCAGCATCAGAATGGTATGCAGTTACACTGCTTAATCTGTGATGTTCCAACTAGATGGAATTCAACATTGCACATGCTCGAGCGTCTGTACGAGAAGGAGAAAGTGGGAACAATTTGGTCATGTACCAGACCGCCTCAGAAGGGAACATGTATTGGTTCCAGGTCAGGCAGTGGCTCTTCAGGCACACTGGGCAGAAACTGGAACCTATTGCTCAGGCACCATCCCACAGGGTGAGGTGCCCTAAATCTTTAGGGAGGTCTGCCATAGCCTGGAACTGATTAGGGTATGCGCACTGGCCCTTTAATAACCCAAGAGAGAACATTCACACACTCTACGGGCAGAAGAAAGCATAGCAGGAGGAAGTGGGCCTAAGACTGCATGTAGCACGTCTATTCTAGGACGTGTCTGCGTGGCAAGAGGAGAGGGAAGCTATCGGCTCCAAACTGCAAGAGACCTGGAGTGGTGAAATGGGTGAGCAATGTTGCAGTTGTGCATACCAAGTGGAACAAAGCAGTGGTAGGTACAGACCACCACGTTACAAAATAAGTCACAAAGACAAAAAAATACAACCCTGGATTGTGATTTTACAGTGATTTTAGCACGGCTCATGAATAACCGCCATTGAAGGTATGTCTAAATGTATTTGATTTTTATTTGCCCCAATACTGTCCCCAACTCCTTCCCTCAATGTGTTGAGCGCCATTTTTGTTGGCCTAGGTATCGCTGGTATACAAATGTATTAAGGACTAAGTAGTACTGTATTAGAAACAACAACATATAATCAAGGAAAAGTTTCACATTCAAAACTACATGAGAGGCCAGGGAAATGAGAAGTGCCTTTGCAGCTGAGATGGCTAATCTACTAAATTGGACATTAAAAAGTCAATTTCCACTTGATATGATCATTACATGGTACACCAATTGAGGATGGCGCAGTGATTTGCACAGACTCTTCAAGGTGTTACAGCGGTTTAGGTAACATGCATACCGTTACAGTCTCTAACACAGGGTATAAACTTGATGGTTACACTCAGTACTGCAGCACAGTTTGACAATTACACACATAGATATGTGAGGCACAGAGCTTGTGTAACACCCCAGAGTAGTGTTACAACTCTGCATAACCAGCTTCTATCTGTATGCTACTGTGAAAATGTAATTCTGTGCATTAATGTAATCACCAGCATTAATATGTATTATATTCAATGTTATGCAACTGTTTTTCATGTAATGTACCTGGTGTACCAGCAGGTGTCGGTGGATACTATGGCAGATTCAGATGTAGTTTTACCAGAATGGTACAGTCCTTAGTCCATTCTGACCCCCTCTGCTGGAGAGAAGTTAAGCTCTTCCAACTTCCGGCAGTGAGAGGAAATGACAGTTAAGACAGTTTTAGTCATGGAGTTGTCCCCTGTACCCCATCCAGGGAGGACATGTGCAGGACAGTGGAGCACCTTCAGCTCTGCTGCTCCCTAAATACAGAGTAATATAGCCTGCAATAAGGCACTACAATATTCTCAAGGGAAGCCAGACTTAAGAGGTAGCCTCAGCTTAGAACAGGAAGCCTGAAACCTGAATTTCCAAGCATCTGCCAAGTATAAGTAATAGCTGCACTTGCTGGACACCAAGTTGAGGAATGAAACTAGTTATCTGCCTACCAAGATAAGTTAATAAAACTACGTTGGATCATTCATACAAGTCTGCGCATCATTCCCACCTGACGACCCTCAATTACTACTCCTAGTAAATTTATTGCAGCCGGAGCCACCGCCTGGGGCCTGTTCGTCTCACGAGGTAGGAACACCGTGACAACACCAGTAAAGACATGAGTGGCCTAAATGCCCTTGGCACTCCTACCACTGGGACATAAAGGGAAACACCTTAGAGGGCCCTGGAGGGGGAAAGGGTCGCCCCCGTAGCAACCGCGGCACCCCGGTCGTTGCACTTGGATATTGTCAATAGCAATGTTACTTTTTGTGATTAACTCCATAGTCGGGTGGCAAGAGTACTGGATGAGTATTATGACTCCACAGGCGGTTGCCACTAGCAACAGGACAGTCTCATGATGTTGGCCACAATGTAGCTCATGGTATACATTAGCCATGACCACCATATAAATTCCTCAACACACTCACAGAGAGCTGCTGCAGGAATTAGCGGGTCACAATCTCAGGTTATTAACGAAATCCAGGAAATCATAGCTACTCTCGATTATAGTTTTCAGGCTGGAAATAGCCAAGCACTACCTGCAATATCTATGGCAGTCTCCACTGCCAGGTTGAACACTACAAGCCCAGTGGTCTCAGCAGGTCCAGCTCCAATCATGAATTCTCCTCATTGGTAACTAACTAGTGGCAGGGATGCATTGGCAACTATTCATTGTTTTATTGGTTTCTTCCAAGCATGATGCTTAGCATTGAGGTAAAAAAACTGTTATTTGTCTTTCCACTCAGGAGCGCTTCAGTCTGGAAGAATCTCCCATCTGCACACAGGATCTTTGGAGCTCAGAGCTCAGCCAGAGTGACCATCGAGTTCTATGGTAAAGTGCCATAGCAAAGGGTCTGAATACTCATGTCCATGTGAAATTTTAGTTTTTCCTTTTTAATAAATTTTTAAACATTTCTAAAATTCTGTTTTTACTTTCTTATTAAGGGTGATTGACAGCAGATTGATGGAGGAAAACTTGATTTTTTTTTAAATTTTCGCAAAAGGCTGTAGAGTAGCAAAATGTGAAAAAGTGAAAGACTTTCCAAATGCACTGTATATGTATTGTATACATAGCCACTTAGCCACCATCTTCTTACCTTAGACGGTTGGCACACCTCAAGAAGCCACTCCAACGCTGCAGACTTGGGTGCAAACTGTCTGCAACCATCTTTATTGTCACTTTTACAGCAGTCAAAAAAACATAAACACAAATCTTCGGCTGTCTGGCCACTAACTACACAGTGGTTTCCCTCTCTACCGGAATCTGGGTCTACCACCCAGCTCCCCAAAACACCACTCAGAGGGTCCCGGCTCCCACAGGCATTGACGCAGCCTGTTTCTTCCCCAGACTTGGAGAACCAATTGAGGAACCTTGAATGAGGAGCTCAGCCCATACTTCACTGAGCTCTTCAGCTGGCTGCCAATTACAACTCATTACCAGCCTGGCTGATACACACAGAGAGAGAACCCTACTTCCCAAGTCTTTCTTGTTCTCACCCAGCTTCCTCTGGGTGAGATACACAATTTGAATGGCCATCATATGACCCTCTGGCAGCTCCACTGCCACAGTATATATGGACAAATACCTGTATTTCCAAGTTTTATATAAGATTCAGTGGTCATATATTTTAGTTTATAGCATCAAGGTTTGCCTTTGTCACATGTGATTGTCCAAATATAAAGCTCCTTAGCAGGGAGGAATGAAACTGAACCTTTCTTGCTGTCATTAAATAAACTGTGATCTAAAATTTATAGGGTCCAGTCCACTACATTTCCATTTCTTAGGACCACTTAGTTCTTTTATATTTCTGATCTTCTAATTTATTACTAAGTATTTTATAATGTAGTAACATAAAACGGTCTTTGATTTATGAGCGTTATATAGTAATAAAACAGGACCATCTTAGTTCATAGTTTAAACACAAAAAGTTTGCTGCCACCTCCTGGACAGAATTATAATATCTGCCATGATTTGTCTGAGTTTTCAGATTATAAAATATAAAAAGTAAAACTGTTTGTAATATAGTCACAGCTGAAGAGGAGTTAGAGGGAGTATTTTGGAAAGTCCCCCTCTATCAAGCTTTTTAGGAATATCCTGCCTTCCTGGCTAGCTAAAAAAGGCTTGGCTTCTCGAAACCCCAGGATAACACTAAAATTTTTGTCTGACTACATATAAAATAAATGTAATACAGTGTATTCGGAAAGTCTTCAGACCCTTTCACTTTTTGTGGCCTTAAGCTAAAATAAAAAAAAGTCCAGTTTTCCCCATTCTGCACTCAATAACCCATAATAACAATCTTTGTTAATGTATTAAAAAGAAAAAAAACTGAAATATTGCTTTGACATAAGTATTCGGACCCTTTACACAGGACTTAATTGAAGCACCTTTGGCAGAGATTACAGCTTCCAGTCTTCTTGGGAATAATGCCTCAAGGTTTGCACACCTGGATTTAAAAATATTCTGCCATTCTTCTCTGCAGATCCTCTCAAGCTCTTTCAGGTTAGATGGGGACCGTCAGTAGACAGTCATTTTTAAGTCTCTCCAGAGATGTTTGATTGGGTTCAAGTCAAGGCTCCGGTTGGGCCACTGAAGGACAGAGTCATCCTAATTCCACTCCTGTGGTTATCTTAGCTGTGTGCTTAGGGGTCACTGTCTTGTTGGAAGGTTAACCTTTGGCCCAGTCTTTGGCATCAGAAACATGCTTAGTAAACTGGCTGACATTAGAGATGTGCTAATGTTACCTGAATCTAACAGTATTACTCTCATTTTCCTAGGTGCTTTATGAATTTCTCTGTACTTTGCTCCATTCAGCTTTCCCTCAGCCCTGACTAGTTCCCTGATGCAGCCACTGAAAAACACCTTCACTGCACGATGCTGCCACCACTATGAATAGTGGTGACAAGACACACAAGACACAGAACAGAGGCCAAACAGTTCAATCTTGGTTTCATCAGACCAGAGAATCTCATTTCTCACAGTGTGAGAGACCTTTAGGTGCTGTTTTGCAAACTCCAGGTGGGCTACCATGTGTTTTTGTTTTTGTCGTTTCACTAAGGAGAGGCTTCTTTCTGGCTACTCTGCAATAAAGTCCAGATTGGTGGAGTGTTGTAGTCTGCACACAAGATTTAAAGGGGTTATCCCATGAGTAATGTAAAATATGAACATCAGACATCATACAGTACATGACAACCTCTTTCTAACAAAGCTTTCTAACCAGCCCTGTACCTCACATGGATCCAGAGATGATTATTATTATTTATTATTATTATTATTAAAGTGCCATTCATTCCATAGCGCTGTACATATTAAAAGGGGTATACATACATAATACAGACAATTGCACTAATTGTCTGTATTATGTATGTATATGGTATAGGTAGAGCTGGGCGATATGGCCAAAAAAAAAAATCTCGATTTTTTTTTAATTTTGGATGATTCACGATTTAAATCTCGATTTTCTTATGTTATTAAAAATATAAAAAAATAAATAAAAAAGCCTACTGTACCCCATCAGACCTCACATCAGCCCACTATACCCCCATCAGACCTCAGATAAGCCCACTGTGCCCTCATCAGACCTCAGATTAGCCCATTATGCCCCATCAGACCCCACATCAGCCCACTGTGCCCCCATCTGACCCCACATCAGCCCAGTGTGCCCCCATCAGACCTCAGATCAGCCCACAGTGCCCCCATCAGACCTCAGATCAGCCCACAGTGCCCCCATCAGACCTCAGATCAGCCCACAGTAGTGCCCCCTTCAGACCTCAGATCAGCCCACATTAGTGCCCCCTTCATACCTCAGATCAGCCCACAGTAGTGCCCCTTTGAGACCTCAGATTAGCCCACAGTAGTGCCCCCTTGAGACCTCAGATCAGCCCACATTAGTGCCCCCTTGAGACCTCAGATCAGCCCACAGTAGTGCCCCCTTGAGACCTCAGATTAGCCCACAGTAGTGCCCCCTTGAGACCTCAGATCAGCCCACAGTAGTGCCCCCTTGAGACCTCAGATTAGCCCACAGTAGTGCCCCTTCAGACCTCAGATTAGCCCACAGTAGTGCCCCCTTGAAACCTCAGATTAGCCCACAGTAGTGCCCCCTTCAGCCCTCAGAACAGCCCACTAGGCCACCATAAGAATAAAATAAAAAAATCCCTTACCTGTCCTGCGCCACGGCTCCGCTCCAGGTCTTCTTCTCCCAGCGCTGCATTGTCACCTGACTGCGTGCAGCGTCAGGTCAGAGTGCGTGCACTACGTCCTGACGCTGTATGCGGTCAGGACAGTGCAGCGCGGCCCTGGAGAAGAAGAGGAGCGCCAGACACCGGAGCGGAGCCGCGGCGCAGCACAGGTGAGAAATTTTTTTTATTTTATCTGGGGGGTGCCATTTTAGGAAAATCGAGTTCACGATTTTCCTAAAAAATAAAATCATGAGGCTTTCAATTAATTCGATTAATCGCCCAGCCCTAGGTATAGGAGAAGGACACAGTGGGTGAGGGTAGAGCTGGTTATGGTGGTGTAGAGGCAGCAGGGTCACTGGTTGTAGTCTTGTCTGAAGAGGTGGGTTTTCAGGTTTCTTTTGAAGGATTCCACTGTAGGTGAGAGTCTGATATGTTGGGGTAGAGAGTTCCAGAGTATGGGGGATGCACAGGAGAAATCCTGGAGGCGATTGTAGGAAGAGGTGATAAGATGGGAGGAGAGAAGAAGGTCTTGTGAGGATCGGAGATTACGTGTGGGGATGTATCGGGAAAGTAGCTCTGAGATGTAGGGAGGGGACAGGTTGTGGACGGCCTTATATGTATTTGTTAGTAATTTGAACTGAATTCACTGGGCAATGGGGAGCCAGTGAAGGGATTGGCAAAGGGGAGAAGCAGAAGAGTAACAGGGTGAGAGGTGGATTAGTCACTCCAAGGCAGGGGACTTTTTTGACCGGGGAGAGTGTGCAGCCGTTGATCGTGATAGATAGGCCTGTTGGAGGGGTTGTGCAAGATGGGGGAAAGATGATAAATTCTGTTTTATCCATGTTAAGTTTTAGAAAGCGGGAGGAGAAGAAAGAGGATATGGAAGATAGGTATTGTGGGATTCTGGATAATAAGGTGGTGATTTCTGGACAAGAGAGGTAGATTTGTGTGTCGTCAGCCTAAAAGTGATACTGAAAGCCATGGGACTCTATGAGCTGTCCCAGGCCGAAGGTGTAGATAGAGAAGAGCAGGGGTCCTAGGACAGAGCCATGTGGGACACCAACAGAGAGCGAATGAGAGGAGGAGGTGGTGTGAGAGTGGGAGACGCTAAATGTCCGGTCTGTGAGGTATGATGCGATCCATGAGAGATCCACATTTATTGCTCTGCTAGATTTATATCAAGCTGGCAGCTCTTTTCTGCTGCAGCTCAGGAGGCGTGTCCATGCTCTCCCTATCACAGCTCAGGAGGCAATTGAAGGATGAAATTGAGCATATGCGGCCATCTCAGTGAGCAGGTCAAAGAAATAAAAAAAGAACAAACAGCAGGTGGCGCTATACAGATACATTTTATTGAATAACTTAGTGGCTATCCTAAATTCTTAATTACATGCAATTACAAAAGTATTCAGATCCAGGAGTTGGTTTGAAAACTGTAGAATATTTTTCGAGGGACAACCCCTTTAGGAATTGAAGATGTGGGTAACCTTGGGGACTGTCTGCAGTATATTCTAGGCAATAATGTGTTAGGTTGCTGGCTGAATCACAATTCAATCCGTATTCAGTCCACAATGAAGAAAATATTTATTACCTCTACTTTGTTTATGAGGTTTCTGTGTGCAAACAGCATTCAAAAAATTTAAAAACCTGACATCACCAGTGTTATGCCTGTGTTCACATTTGAGAAAGCCTGAAATGTAAGCCACCCCATTGGTCAGTGAGGGTCATTTATGACTGGCTTTTTACGTTGGTTTTTTATAGCCCCTGCGCTGCCGGAGGAAGTGCCTAATTTAAAATTAGTCCCTGGTTGGAGTAGTTTTCACTCCTCTTTTTCACCTGTTTCTAGGTGTAAATGTTAGAGAATTTGCCACAGCTAACCAGGCCCAGCAACACCCTCCCCCACTCCTAAGTGGTAATAATTAGAGATGAGCGAACGTGCTCGTTACGAGCACTGTAGCACTCGGCTCCCCTGCACAATGCCCTCAGGCATCGCGGATCCGTCCTCAGCTGCATGTAAGTCAATAGGGACGGATCATTTGGTATGACACTCATACCAAACGGATCCGTCCTCCTCACCCGACTGAAAGTCAGTGGGGACGGATCCGTTTGGTATGAGTGTCATACCAAACAGATCCATCCCCATTGACTTACATGCAGCTGAGGACGGATCCGCAATGCCTGCGTAACGAGCACGTTCGCTCATCTCTAGTAATAATGCTAAAAAAAATTTTATGGCAAAAACTGGCATAGGTTTGTTAATAAATGACTCCCAGTGTATAATGCCTAGCTGGAATAAAGCGGGGAACCTAAAGTTTAGGCCTTGTAACCTGTGTTCATACACTGCATAATGATGACAAGGATGGCAAGATTTCTTGATTTACCAGGTATTGGACCCTTTGATGTTCCTGGAAGAATCAGACTAAGAGACTTTGAACCAAAGAAAAAGAGTCAATATAAAAGATATAAATTTAGACAGGCAATACAAGAATTGGGCAAAACCATGACAATTTTGTGACCAAGTTAAAATATCTTCCAAAGTTTTCTGGTTTTAGCGCTGTAACAGAGGAAATAATCAGAGATCAGGTTATTGAGAAGTACCTCTCTGCATCTCAGAATGAGACTACTGAAGGTACCTAATATGACAGAACTAAATCTGAAGAATATTGCAAGAAGCAATGAACTGTCTGAGCTATAGGGACAGATACCTTCCTATTATAATATTAAAACCAGGAGTACAAAAGGACATTTTCCAACTAGAGAGACCTACTGCAAACTGCTATAAATGTTGCAGAAAGGGGCAAATGAGTCAATGCTGCACTGTGATAACAGAATAAAGTGTGCTATGCTTGTGCAGAGATGGGTCATTTTGCAGCTGTACACTATGTTCAAAATTATTATGCAAATGATATTTATCTCTGATTTTCCTAAATGGTCGGTGCAAATGTCAGTCAGTTAAATAAATTAATAAAAGTCATCACCCGTTAGAGTATACATCGAATTTTATTGAACAAACCTCCCAATGATAACAGTATATTCTTCAAAAATAAAAAAAAAACTCAAAATGCACTGTTCCAAATTATTATGCATAGTAGTTTTTAAACATTTTATATGTTTTTAAGAACTGAAAAAGCTCATTTGTGGAATTTGCAGCATTAGGAGGTCACATTCACTGAAATTAAAAAGCTATTTAAATCCAAAACATCCAAACAGGCCAAGTTACATGTTAACATAGGAACCCTTCTTTGATATCACCTTCACAATTCTTGCATCCATTGAACTTGTGAGTTTTTGGAGAGTTTCTGCTTGAATTTCTTTGCATGATGTCAGAATAGCCTCCCAGAGCTGCTGTTTTGATGTGAACTGCCTCCCACCCTCATAGATCTTTTGCTTGATGATACTCCAAAGGTTCTCTATAGGGTTGAGGTCAGGGGAAGATGGTGGCCACACCATGAGTTTATCTCCTTTTATGCCCATAGCAGCCAATGACACAGCGGTATTCTTTGCAGCATGAGATGGTGCATTGTCATGCATGAAGATGATTTTGCTCCTGAAGGCACGTTTCTACTTTTTGTACCATGGAAGAAAGTTGTCTGTCAGAAACTCTATATACTTTGCAGAGGTCATTTTCACACCTTCAGGAACCCTAAAGGGGCCTACCAGCTCTCTCCCCATGATTCTGGCCCAAAACATGACTCCTCCACCTCCTTGCTGACGTTGCAGCCTTGTTGGGACATGGTGGCCATCCACCAACCATCCACTACTCCATCCATCTGGACCATCCAGGGTTGCACGACACTCATCGGTAAGCAAGACTGTTTGAAAATTAGTCTTCATGTCTGTCTGGGCCCACTGCAACCGTTTCTGCTTGTGAGCACTGGTTAGGGGTGGCCAAATAGTAGGTTTATGCACCACAGCAAGCCTTTGAAGGATCCTACACCTTGAGGCACCAGCAGCTTCAAATATCTGTTTGCTGGTTTGTAATGGCTTTTTAGCAGCTGCTCTCTTAATCCGATGAACTTGCCTGGCAGAAACCTTTCTCATTCTGCCTTTATCAGCACGAACAAGTCTGTGCTCTGAATCAGCCACAAATCTCTTCACAGTATGATGATCACGCTTAAGTTTTCGTGAAATATCTAATGTTTTCATCCCTTGTCCAAGGCATTGCACTATTTGATGCTTTTCGGCAGCAGAGAGATCCTTTTTCTTTGCAATTTTACTTGAAAACAGTGTCCTGCTTAATATTGTGGAACATCCAGTTTTCCTTTAATTGGGCTCACCTGGCAAACTAATTATCACAGGTATGTGAGATTGATTTCAGTGATCCAAAGAGCCCTGAGACACAATACCATCAATGAGTTTCATTAAAAAAACAAAAAATGTAATCTTTATGACACTTAAATCCAATTTGCATAATAATTTGGAACATAGTGTATGCAAAAGTGCATATTCAGGTATCACCCTGCTGG
>ONZH01019354.1:0-56734 GCA_900303285.1 Rhinella marina | reverse complement strand
ACATGTTTCGGATCCACTCCTGTTTTTGCTTTACCATTACTGATCTACCGTAATACTGATGCAAAAAACTGACCAAATACTGACCGTGTGATAGAGGCCATATAAGTTCTGCATGCAGGATTTCTTTTCCATCTGAATAAAACCGATTTCAGATGCAAATGGACAAAAACTCATGCAAACTGAGCACGACGCCTATATCTCACAGTCAGTATTTTGCATCAAGATTTAATCATAATTTGGAAGCCAGAAGCAGGAGTGGGTCCAAAACAAAGAAGACATGCAAATATTTCCATCACATGTTATCTCTGTTTTGGATCCACTCCTCAATACTGATCAAATGCTGACCAATTACTGACGGTTTAAAGGTAGATGCTCAAACTGAAGGATCTGCTTTTTTTGGGCTATTCTTCTGATGGATTAGAATAATGGAAAAGTAAACAGTGATGTGAACACAGCCTTATTGCTGGCCCCTTCCCCACTGTCATAGGTCCACTACTTGAATCTTGGGCCACTGCACGGTTAAGTCCACGTCGATAAATTATACCTGACAACATTGACCTGTAAGGCTGACTTCGCACTTCTGTTATTTGGTTAGTTATTTCTATCACTTATTGTGAGGCAAATTCAGGAGCCAAGCCTACTCTTGGATTAGGTATCATGAATAGTTCTGCACCTGGTCTGTGGTTTTGACCAACACCTGCTTTGGGCTAACAATTACTGATGAGAATAACTGACCAAATAAGTGAAGTGTGAACTAAGCCTAATTGTGACGCACAGTCATTCTACAGCTAACAGAAGGGATTCAAATGAATGTATTTGCACTGCCACAACATGGATTAAAATAACCTTTTTCTCTCCACTACCTTAGTGTCACTGCCTCTATGTCCTTATTTTGTTCCACTAAAAAGTCATTGGGACACCTGTAGGGATGCGCGCATTTTTTTTTTTTGCTTTACTGAAGGATGCTCTATGTTTTTGGCTTAGATAGGGGTTAGCTAGGAATGTTGGTGCTCTGTACGATGATGTGCATGTCCATATATGTGACCAAATTGGCATTCAGATGCAGAGTAACTGTTTGGCTACCAGAAAGGACTACCTGTGCATGTTGCCAAATAAAAGGACTTTTTTTTTAATATTTCTAGGTACACAGCCGTGTACTACAAGGTCAGATGGTGTGTATTAACACCACGTATATAAAAGAGTTTTGCAGGCACGCAGAACGCACAATACAGGTGCCAAATAAAAGGACTTTTTTTAAAAATATTTCTAGGTACACAGCCGTGTACTACCAGGTCAGACGGTGTGTATTAACACCACGTATATAAAAGAGTTTTGCAGGCACGCAGAACGCACAGTACAGGTGCCAAATAACAGGACTTTTTTTAAATATGTCTGATTACACAGCCGTGTACTAACAGGTCAGACGGTGGGTATTAACAGCACGTATATAAAAGAGTTTTGCAGGCACGCAGAACGCACAATACAGGTGCCAAATAAAAGGACTTTTTTTTAAAATATTTCTAGGTACACAGCCGTGTACTACAAGGTCAGACGGTGTGTATTAACAGCACGTATATAAAAGAGTTTTGCAGGCACGCAGAACGCACAATACAGGTGCCAAATAACAGGACTTTTTTTTAAATATGTCTGATTACACAGCCGTGTACTAACAGGTCAGACGGTGGGTATTAACAGCACGTATATAAAAGAGTTTTGCAGGCACGCAGAACGCACAATACAGGTGCCAAATAAAAGGACTTTTTTTTAAATATTTCTAGGTACACAGCCGTGTACTACAAGGTCAAACGGTGTGTATTAACACCACGTATATAAAAGAGTTTTGCAGGCACGCAGAACGCACAATACAGGTGCCAAATAAAAGGACTTTTTAAAAAAAAATATTTCTAGGTACACAGCCGTGTACTACCAGGTCAGACGGTGTGTATTAACACCACGTATATAAAAGAGTTTTGCAGGCACACAGAACGCACAGTACAGGTGCCAAATAACAGGACTTTTTTTTAAATATGTCTGATTACACAGCAGTGTACTAACAGGTCAGACGGTGTGTATTAACAGCACGTATATAAAAGAGTTTTGCAGGCACGCAGAACGCACAATACAGGTGCCAAATAACAGGACTTTTTTTAAATATGTCTGAATACACAGCCGTGTACTACAAGGTTAGACGGTGTGTATTAACACCACGTATATAAAAGAGTTTTGCAGGCACGCAGAACGCACAGTACAGGTGCCAAATAAAAGGACTTTTTTTAAAATATGTCTGATTACACAGCCGTGTACTAACAGGTCAGACGGTGGTTATTAACAGCACGTATATAAAAGAGTTTTGCAGGCACGCAGAACGCACAGTACAGGTGCCAAATAAAAGGACTTTTTTTTAAATATGTCTGATTACACAGCCGTGTACTAACAGGTCAGACGGTGGTTATTAACAGCACGTATATAAAAGAGTTTTGCAGGCACGCAGAACGCACAATACAGGTGCCAAATAAAAGGCCTTTTTTTAAATATGTCTGATTACACAGCCGTGTACTAACAGGTCAGACGGTGGGTATTAACAGCACGTATATATAAGAGTTTTGCAGGCACGCAGAACGCACAATACAGGTGCCAAATAACAGGACTTTTTTTTAAATATGTCTGAGTACACAGCCGTGTACTAACAGGTCAGACGGTGGGTATTTACACCTGGTATACAAAAAGGGTATTGCAGGCACACAGAACCCAGAACACTAGAGCCAAAGAAACTGTATTAAAAAAAAAAAAATGTACACAGCCGTATACTGCCAGAAGATCAGATGGTGCATATACACACTAGGTATATAACAGGGTTTTGCAGCCAAAAAAAACGCAGAACAGTAGTGCCAAATATAGTTTGGTATGTAGCAGAGCACCTAATACACCACTAATGCCTCTCTCTGTCCCTACTCCAGCAGCTATCCCTGAATACAGCAGCCGTTCTCTGCAGAGTGTATATAGTAGTAAAGCTATCACTGTACTGCACTATAGTAGCCCTGATAAGGGCTTTTAATCACGCTCCTGCCTGTCCAACAGCTAAAACCTATCTCTCCCTTCTCTAGCGTCTGTCCCTGACTAAGTTCATGCAGCATATGCGAACGAGCAGGAAGACCTGAGTTATTAATATTCGAGGTCACGTGGTTTTTCCAGCCAATCCATGTAAACGCCGTTTTCGCGCTGCCAGCGTGCTCCGCGGGCCTGTCATACCCCCCCTGCATGGTGATTGGTGGAAAAAGAGCGCCAGGGAAGGTGGGAGGGGAAACGAATTCTAAGTTCGCCATCGCCGTTATACTCGATCGAAATCGAGTATGCCGAATAGCGTAGTATTCGATCGAATACCGGCTCGATCGAACACTACTCGCTCATCTTTAGTCAGAAGAACAGAAAAATGAAAAACACAATGGATGATGTCTTTGGAGCATCCATAAGGCCTTGATCACTTGGTCAGTATTTTCCATCAGAATTTGATCATGATTTGGAAGTGAAAAGCTGGAGTGGATCCAAAACACAGAAGACATGCAAATATTTCTATCACATGTTTCGGATCCACTCCTGTTTTTGCTTTACCATTACTGATCTACCGTAATACTGATGCAAAAAACTGACCAAATACTGACCGTGTGATAGAGGCCATATGAGTTCTGCATGCAGGATTCCTTTTCCATCTGAATAAAACCGATTTCAGATGCAAATGGACAAAAACTCATGCAAACTGAGCACGACGCCTCTATCTCACAGTCAGTATTTTGCATCAGGATTTAATCATAATTTGGAAGCCAGAAGCAGGAGTGGGTCCAAAACAAAGAAGACATGCAAATATTTCCATCACATGTTATCTCTGTTTTGGATCCACTCCTCAATACTGATCAAATGCTGACCAATTACTGACGGTTTAAAGGTAGATGCTCAAACTGAAGGATCTGCTTTTTTTGGGCTATTCTTCTGATGGATTAGAATAATGGAAAAGTAAACAGTGATGTGAACACAGCCTTATTGCTGGCCCCTTCCCCACTGTCATAGGTCCACTACTTGAATCTTGGGCCACTGCACGGTTAAGTCCACGTCGATAAATTATGCCTGACAACATTGACCTGTAAGGCTGACTTCGCACTTCTGTTATTTGGTTAGTTATTTCTATCACTTATTGTGAGGCAAATTCAGGAGCCAAGCCTACTCTTGGATTAGGTATCATGAATAGTTCTGCACCTGGTCTGTGGTTTTGACCAACACCTGCTTTGGGCTAAAAATTACTGATGAGAATAACTGACCAAATAAGTGAAGTGTGAACTAAGCCTAATTGTGACGCACAGTCATTCTACAGCTAACAGAAGGGATTCAAATGAATGTATTTGCACTGCCACAACATGGATTAAAATAACCTTTTTCTCTCCACTACCTTAGTGTCACTGCCTCTATGTCCTTATTTTGTTCCACTAAAAAGTCATTGGGACACCTGTAGGGATGCGCGCATTTTTTTTTTTTGCTTTACTGAAGGATGCTCTATGTTTTTGGCTTAGATAGGGGTTAGCTAGGAATGTTGGTGCTCTGTACGATGATGTGCATGTCCATATATGTGACCTAATTGGCATTCAGATGCAGAGTAACTGTTTGGCTACCAGAAAGGACTACCTGTGCATGTTGCCAAATAAAAGGACTTTTTTTTAAATATTTCTAGGTACACATCCGTGTACTACAAGGTCAGATGGTGTGTATTAACACCACGTATATAAAAGAGTTTTGCAGGCACGCAGAACGCACAATACAGGTGCCAAATAAAAGGACTTTTTTTAAAAAATATTTCTAGGTACGCAGCCGTGTACTACCAGGTCAGACGGTGTGTATTAACACCACGTATATAAAAGAGTTTTGCAGGCACGCAGAACGCACAGTACAGGTGCCAAATAACAGGACTTTTTTTAAATATGTCTGATTACACAGCCGTGTACTAACAGGTCAGACGGTGGGTATTAACAGCACGTATATAAAAGAGTTTTGCAGGCACGCAGAACGCACAATACAGGTGCCAAATAAAAGGACTTTTTTAAAAATATTTCTAGGTACACAGCCGTGTACTACAAGGTCAGACGGTGTGTATTAACAGCACGTATATAAAAGAGTTTTGCAGGCACGCAGAACGCACAATACAGGTGCCAAATAACAGGACTTTTTTTTAAATATGTCTGATTACACAGCCGTGTACTAACAGGTCAGACGGTGGGTATTAACAGCACGTATATAAAAGAGTTTTGCAGGCACGCAGAACGCACAATACAGGTGCCAAATAAAAGGACTTTTTTTTAAATATTTCTAGGTACACAGCCGTGTACTACAAGGTCAGACGGTGTGTATTAACACCACGTATATAAAAGAGTTTTGCAGGCATGCAGAACGCACAATACAGGTGCCAAATAACAGGACTTTTTTTAAATATGTCTGAGTACACAGCCGTGTACTACAAGGTCAGACGGTGTGTATTAACACCACGTATATAAAAGAGTTTTGCAGGCACGCAGAACGCACAGTACAGATGCCAAATAAAAGGACTTTTTTTTAAATATGTCTGATTACACAGCCGTGTACTAACAGGTCAGACGGTGGGTATTAACAGCACGTATATAAAAGAGTTTTGCAGGCACGCAGAACGCACAATACAGGTGCCAAATAAAAGGCCTTTTTTTAAAATATGTCTGATTACACAGCCGTGTACTAACAGGTCAGACGGTGGGTATTAACAGCACGTATATATAAGAGTTTTGCAGGCACGCAGAACGCACAATACAGGTGCCAAATAACAGGACTTTTTTTTAAATATGTCTGAGTAAACAGCCGTGTACTAACAGGTCAGATGGTGGGTATTTACACCTGGTATACAAAAAGGGTATTGCAGGCACACAGAACCCAGAACACTAGAGCCAAAGAAACTGTATTTAAAAAAAAAAAAATGTACACAGCCGTATACTGCCAGAAGATCAGATGGTGCATATACACACTAGGTATATAACAGGGTTTTGCAGCCAAAAAAGAACGCAGAACAGTAGTGCCAAATATAGTTTGGTATGTAGCAGAGCACCTAATACACCACTAATGCCTCTCTCTGTCCCTACTCCAGCAGCTATCCCTGAATACAGCAGCCGTTCTCTGCAGAGTGTATATAGTAGTAAAGCTATCACTGTACTGCACTATAGTAGCCCTGATAAGGGCTTTTAATCACGCTCCTGCCTGTCCAACAGCTAAAACCTATCTCTCCCTTCTCCAGCCTCTGTCCCTGACTAAGTTCACGCAGCATATGCGAACGAGCAGGAAGACCTGAGTTATTAATATTCGAGGTCACGTGGTTTTTCCAGCCAATCCATGTAGACGCCGTTTTCGCGCTGCCAGCGTGCTCCGCGGGCCTGTCATACCCCCCCTGCATGGTGATTGGTGGAAAAAGAGCGCCAGGAAGGTGGGAGGGGAAACGAATTCTAAGTGCGCCATCGCCGTTATACTCGATCGAAATCAAGTATGCCGAATAGCGTAGTATTCGATCGAATACCGGCTTGATCGATCACTACTCGCTCATCTCTAGTCAGAAGAACAGAAAAATGAAAAACACAATGGATGATGTCTTTGGAGCATCCATAAGGCCTTGATCACTTGGTCAGTATTTTCCATCAGAATTTGATCATGATTTGGAAGTGAAAAGCTGGAGTGGATCCAAAACACAGAAGACATGCAAATATTTCTATCACATGTTTCGGATCCACTCCTGTTTTTGCTTTACCATTACTGATCTACCGTAATACTGATGCAAAAAACTGACCAAATACTGACCGTGTGATAGAGGCCATATAAGTTCTGCATGCAGGATTTCTTTTCCATCTGAATAAAACCGATTTCAGATGCAAATGGACAAAAACTCATGCAAACTGAGCACGACGCCTCTATCTCACAGTCAGTATTTTGCATCAAGATTTAATCATAATTTGGAAGCCAGAAGCAGGAGTGGGTCCAAAACAAAGAAGACATGCAAGTATTTCCATCACATGTTATCTCTGTTTTGGATCCACTCCTCAATACTGATCAAATGCTGACCAATTACTGACGGTTTAAAGGTAGATGCTCAAACTGAAGGATCTGCTTTTTTTGGGCTATTCTTCTGATGGATTAGAATAATGGAAAAGTAAACAGTGATGTGAACACAGCCTTATTGCTGGCCCCTTCCCCACTGTCATAGGTCCACTACTTGAATCTTGGGCCACTGCACGGTTAAGTCCACGTCGATAAATTATGCCTGACAACATTGACCTGTAAGGCTGACTTCGCACTTCTGTTATTTGGTTAGTTATTTCTATCACTTATTGTGAGGCAAATTCAGGAGCCAGGCCTACTCTTGGATTAGGTATCATGAATAGCTCTGCACCTGGTCTGTGGTTTTGACCAACACCTGCTTTGGGCTAACAATTACTGATGAGAATAACTGACCAAATAAGTGAAGTGTGAACTAAGCCTAATTGTGACGCACAGTCACTCTACAGCTAACAGAAGGGATTCAAATGAATGTATTTGCACTGCCACAACATGGATTAAAATAACCTTTTTCTCTCCACTACCTTAGTGTCACTGCCTCTATGTCCTTATTTTGTTCCACTAAAAAGTCATTGGGACACCTGTAGGGATGCGCGCATTTTTTTTTTTTGCTTTACTGAAGGATGCTCTATGTTTTTGGCTTAGATAGGGGTTAGCTAGGAATGTTGGTGCTCTGTACGATGATGTGCATGTCCATATATGTGACCTAATTGGCATTCAGATGCAGAGTAACTGTTTGGCTACCAGAAAGGACTACCTGTGCATGTTGCTGCACTGCACAGTGATGTACACAGGATACAATTCTCCCTAAAGTTTAATTGCAGGCTGGGACAGACCCAATTTAAAACGCTTTGTGACAAATTAATTCGTAGCAAAGCAAATTTTTTAAAGCAAAGTGACCGAATCGAATTTGTGAAAACTTCCCTCATCTCTAATTAGCATAATCACACATACAGGAGAGTACAGCCACACATACCTATGTCATCCAATGATGTATTCTCTGATGTAGATATTCCCTTTCCCCATCTTCTTCATTTGGCACAGACAACACATGATTACTTCTTTCATCCATGTCTTCATATACATGTTAGGCTCCTTACTTTTCTACCATACTCCACCTCCTGGTGCCTCAACAGTGTTATTCTGCTGCAATTCCAAACCTGTGCCCATTGTGTTCTCCAGTGTCCCCATATACTATACTTACAAAATAAAAGTGCCATACAGAAGTCCCAAAGTACTGTTGTCCATATTTTGTCCATTAATAATAATACCCCACAGAACCCCCAGTAGTAATAATGCCCCCAGCAGTGATAAAGCGCCCCAAGGAAAGAAAGGGTGCACACACCCTCCTATAACTGCCCTTTACCTAGGGATCAATAGCATGAGGATTGCCACTGTGAATAATTATTGCAGCCAAAGCCACTACTACCGCTACCAGTGCCTCTATATAACTTCAGCGGATCCACCGCCAGCGCAGGGCCTGGTTAAGACCACCGTCTAAAACGCCAGTCTTAATAAATGACCCCCAAAGTTTTTGTTTTTTTCTTTACGTTTTACTTCTACTTTAATTTTTTTTCGCACTAGGACACATTTGATCACATACACAATACACTGCAATATTTCTGTACTGTCGTGTATTGTGCCTGTGAGTGTTACAATTAGAGCTAGCCAATTAGGCCCTTCTTCTGGCAGGACTAATAGAACCAAGTATGTACTGTATATAGAAGACCTAGAGGCCTTCATTAAGCAACCCACTGACATCCTGCAATCAAGTTTTGGGGGTGCAGATATAGTAATAAAGGAAGCCCTTCCTTCTGTGTAGCCAATTAGATGATGCAGTCACCGATAATATCACTGTAAATGTATAGTACTGGTGCTAATTAGTAGCTTCTAGTGCCATTACGGTAGTAGTCACCAATTAGTAAACACTGTTATGTGAAAACTGTTTGAAGCCTTAGAAAAACAGCATGTTAAAAGGTAGCATATCTGGATGGGGTTTAAAGATCAAGGCATGCTTGAATGATGAGGTAGATCGTGAGAACAACTAATTAAATTATTGATTTGATAACATAAGAGCTTTTTTTAAAGAAAAAAAATAATTAACTAAAAGTAGAAATCTATATTGCAGCCCAAAGCTCCTCAAAAACAGCAACCAAAGAGGTGGAACTCAATGCTGTGTAAAACTACAGTTTGATCATGCAGTTTAAGACGTTATTGTACTAAAATTGGAGTAAAGGTCCAGATAGGTGGACTGTCAGAATGATGTCACGTGATTGCAATGATTTTGGAGACATTTGCAAGCTACTCAATGCATTTCCTCCATAGAGTAACATAAAATTTCTCTTGCAAATGCTCCTTTAAAGTCTAGGTGTAGCCCTAGCCTTAGAC
Source organism: Rhinella marina (assembly GCA_900303285.1). Classification (NCBI taxonomy): domain Eukaryota; kingdom Metazoa; phylum Chordata; class Amphibia; order Anura; family Bufonidae; genus Rhinella; species Rhinella marina. Next base: position 47,239 of record ONZH01019354.1, on the reverse strand, counting down.
TGGGTTGTGATTCGCTCTTTATTTACTGAAGAGGATGTGGCAAGCAAAGTTAAACTGTGACAACTGTAGCAGGCCAGATGTAACCTTGGGTAATGGCAGCTTCAGAAAAATATTGTGCTCAATTTATGCATATAGTCGAAAGTATTCATCTTGTTATGACACTCTGGGACCACTTATCCTCTTGTGGCTCTGGTTTTCCATTCTGGTATCCAGAATTGTGCTCTGACTGAGCTACATTCTAACACATGTGCACATACTGGAGCAGTACTCCCTGCCCACTTTCTGTCAAGGCCAAATGTTTTTCCCTTGCTTTCCCGACCAAGCATCGGTTGCCCTTTAATGGAGTTAGATGTTACAGCAGTGTCTCTGAGAGGGGACACATCTTTCATGTTGGAAATTTTTTGTTTTATTTTGGTGATTTGTCTTAATTTCATTATTTACTTTGCTTTCTGTCTCAGTTTACTTATCAAGTATAACTCCATTTAAGGTTTTATACGTAAGCAGTATTATAAGTGAATACTTGAAATGTTTGTAATATATCTTTCTAGCAGCGACAGTTCACATTCTCCCACCTGCTCGATTGCTGTAAATACTCACAAACCTCAGTCACAAAAAATTGTCTAGTATACAATGATAAATCAAACACCGTGACAAGGGTGATGCAGCCCCAGTTTCTTCATCTACCAATGCTCCTCTGTCTATTCCGCAGAGCAGGGGTACATATAAGAAAAATCTGTCACAAAACAATTAATAACGCTGTAACAACTTATACAAATAAAAAGTTGTTCTTTTTCCTGTAAGGATTACATCATGCACACTATATCTCTCCTTTCACTTGTTCTTGCACCATATCTTGCCTTTTAGGTGTTTTAGGCGTTATTACATTTATATATATTTTTTGCCTGTGGTTTAAAGAAAGCTTAATATGGCATCTTCAAAAAAATGTTCAAATAGGTCTAAAAATCGTCCTCTAACTCCCTGGACAATTTTTGTATTTATCCATAGAAATCATTGTTATTCCAACAGCGGCTCGCTAACCACCTATTTTTATTTTTACATATAAAACTAAATCTGAAACATGTATACAATTAATGGGGAAAAGCATGTCGGAGATGTAATTATTAATCAGGGAGATGTTGTCATATGATACTGAGGTTGGCATAAAACGCTTATTATTATGACAGCTGTGAAAATCATTTTTCAACGGCTTTAATATATATATGGCCCAACTCTTGTATTGAGCAAGGAATTTGCTTTGGCCAAGCATGCAAGCTCTATATGAGTTAAGGGGAAATGTTTAGCTGGCAGTCACCTCTGGTGCTGCTTATATCTAAGGAACATAATACTGTCTAGCCAGTAAGGATATTACCAGTGCATTCAACTTGTTTTGCCTTTCCTGAAACCATAGCAATTCAAGGTACAATGCACATGGTTTGCTGTGCATTAGGCAAAAACGTTGATGTTCAGCACATGTAGAAGCACCCTTGGATTCAGCTCATACCATTGATATTCCTCTAACTGCAAACACTGACTAAATGGTTACTTCAGAGCATCAAAGCCTTAATTTCCTGGGCAATGGCTCTGCAAAAATCAAGTGATTACAAAGGGGGAACACAGAGAGCCTTACACCTCCAGTAAATCCCTCATTGGGAACACCACCATCCAAAAGATCATATAATTTACCAACCAATGACCACCTCCCCCCATCCTTAGAGAAATTGTGGAAAACCTTATGGTCTAATTACTGCTAGTACTTCTTCCCAAACAATCTTCAGTTAGAGGGACGTCAGATGGATTTACTGTCTTTGGCAAATTATAAAAGCACATTCCGATCTGAAGCAAAGGGCTACCAGACCACCTATAGTCTCATTTAGAAGGTGTAGAAATCTTACCAATATCAAGGAAGGAGTAGCAATTGGCTCAGAGTCTGAAGCTGCCTGGTAATTAAATTAATTACTGAAGCATTAGGGAAACTAGAACTGAATGATCAGAATGGTTTCCCACCATTTCTTTAAAGGGATTGTCCGGGTTCAGAGCTGAACCTGGACATACCCAGGCAGCCTGCATGACAGCAGCATTGGAGCATTTCATGCATTTCGTGCAGGGCAAGGGCTCTTTTATTTACAAACATGGGCAGGGGCAGGCTTTAGTGCTGATGGGCGGGCTTTAACGTTGCCCTAGCACTTTTACTGGCTAGGGCAGCGCTAAAGCCCACCCATCAGTCACCGGGCTCACAGCTGGGCGGAAGCCTCCGCATGGCAGAGCCTGTTTCGTCACCGGAATTGGGCAAAATGCCTTCGTCCTGCACGATTTAGCACAGGGCAAAGGAGAGCATGGGAGCATAAAATGCTCCGCTGCTCTTGTCAGACAGGCTGCCTGGGTGAAATTCTGGGTATGTCCGGGTTCAGCTCTGAACCTGGACAACCCCTTTAATGTTCTTTGAAGAAGGTATACAAACGAGCTCTTAGCAAGCTATGCCACAAGATGTTAGGTAGCTATTCTATGAGTCAATGTTCAACCTTTTAAATAGGCCTTGAGACATGACTTTCATAATAATTAAGCCAGCACCTCATCTGTAGACAGCTGTTTGGGGGTGATTGCCCCTCAGTACAGAGCAGAGAGCACTGGCTTAACTGGGTGAAAGGTCTAGATGAAGATTTAGGGGGATACTATATCTCCTTATGGAGAGGGTCTTAATCTGAGTGAGGAGACTTATAGGCCAGGCAATGCTCCTAAGAATTCATTTGCATACCTTTTACCCAAAATTCCAGAGGAACATTGTCTGGCCTATAAGAATCCTTGCGCCAATTAAGGTGCTCACCATATGGAGACATGGTACCCCTCATTTAGTATTTTTAATATACTTTATATAAATTATTATATTTTATTTGGTGTGTTTATTGCCTTATTTCTAATTGACACATGTAGATTTAAGCACATGTATGTGTGAAATCCTCCATAAGGCCTTGAAAAAGCATCATGGGCTTGAAATGGTCATAAGCCAAACACTGTGCCTTTGTTTTTCTACACAATTGCACTTTGAAATAAAACAGCTATAACGATCTAGGTGATTTCAGTGGAATATTTTTGGATACAGTCATTAAAGAGTCACAGTACTTTCACACAACTTCCATAAATCAATAGTACAACTGACCACTAGAAACGTTGTAATATGTCTTTTCTGTGAGAAATGTCTAGTTCTCATGTTATCAGCTGTTTACCTTTCCCTCCCTTGCTAATTGCATTTCACTTTGAAAAATGCATTGAATTCCATCTCAAGATCAGTTACACAGGAGGATCATATTACACATGTCAATAAAAGTCTATGGGGTGGGGAGGGGGAGGAGTGAGCAGCAGCACGAGTGAGATTGGACAAAGAGAGACATTAAAGAGACTTCACGGCTACATAGGAGATTTATATCTCAGTACAAGTGCTAAATTCACAACCAATACAGGTCAATACATCCTCGTAAAGGCCTTCATGATCCTGGGGCTGCTTGTGAGTGAGTAAGAGAAGGTTAGGAAGCAGATTCTCCCCTTTCTGTGTGCAATGGATGGCAGCTAGTCTCCACCCACCATGTCTAAGAGATCTGCAAACTAGATGTTTAGCATGCACAGAAGAAAACTGCTAAAACATGTGAGATACAAGTGATATAGTAGCCAGAAATAATGTTATGCCTTGTGTACAAACACTGTTTGTTGAAAGGTGAAGTATGCTTTAAGGTCTGGAGTTTGGACTATAATTCACATGATTTGCTGAGCGTTTATGGAAATATGAAATATCATTCCAAATATGCTTGTATTTCTTAAAGATTCTATTATTTAGTTACTGACCATACCCAGTGATATGCACAGAGGACAAGGGGACCCATAACAGAATAATCATTACGCTCCTATCAGGTGCTCGGAAGTCCTATTGCCCTCATCCCACTGTTATGACTTCCATATTTGATACCATCCCGACACTCACTCAGAACAAATTTCTGTGCAACTTATCACAACCCCTTTAAATGTGGACAAAACCAATTGTGGATCGGCTTTCTCAATCCTGCAGCTCCATAGCAGGACTGCCTCTCTGGTACTTCTTCCCCTAAATGTACCCTAAAATTAGTATGCATGACAGTTTTCAGTTCTGTATCAATATTAGTAACCTACATAATCTCAGTTTTAATACATACACTATAAAAGGCTGTCTAAGAACTTACCCATAACTCCTCAGTAATAGAATGTATGTAATATATCTATGAGCCATACAGAGATTAACGTGAGTAGTAAATTTGACTTTTTTATTGACGGAGGCACAGCAGCCAATGACATACATAAAATTGCTTTCCTACCTCTCCCGGCAGTAAATTTTCGTGCTATTCCCATATGCTGACCTTAAAAGTCAGGTGTTAGTGCCCATTAACTCAGCAGCAGTAGCAAAAACCTGGTAAGACATTAGGAGCTACCGAAAAGCAAATAATGCACATAAGAATAAATACCGTGTAAACATCATTACCTCTGGCGGGCAAGATGTTTAGCCATTCACAGATGGATATTCATGGCTTACATAGCTTGCTTGGCATTGAAAGTCTGTAATGTTATTTAGGTGGAGCACGGTGAATAAGACTGATTCCATCTAATAACAAAATGCCATTTTGCTCTTTCTAATCAAAGCCTGTGTTTAATAACCGCAGGACGGCCCTATTAAATCCACTGGGTATCTCATTTTCAGCCCAATAAGTTTCCATTGATTTGCTCCGTGGAGACGCATTCGTTGATTAAACTGTAAATTTATATTGATGAAAAGTTTAGTGGATTGAACAGAACATTCTCGCCTGTAGCTTCCTCCAAGCCCACAATATTTTTGCATGCTTTTATCGCTTCAAAGTGATTAACCATTTCACAAAAGTAACAAAATAACAAAATATTATTCAGTATATTCTTTAAGATTTCAACTCCATGTTCAGCAAAGAAAGCAATTAAATAAAGTGTTAATATACCTTTAATAAATGGCTTCCAAAATATTTTCCCTACGTTATGCCTAGGGTTGGGGCTCAAAGCGGCAATTCATGTCCCAAATATTCAAAGATGCTATAGAGAAAGTTTCTGTGTTGTGTTCTATGCTTGCTGTCAATGAATGCATGAAAAAGCTGGGGGTCATTAATTAATTTGAAATACACGTAAATTAGGCATATTTCAGGCGCAGATGGGGGCGCAATGGTTAGTTGTGACACTATCTGCTCACGCCAGATCTAACATTGTGGGCATGGCGTAGGTGGGGAAGGGGACCGGCTTGAAAGCTGTCTTACATTTAGAACTGGCACTGGATGCACCTCTTCATAACTTTGACGGATCTACCGTCTGCTATATAGCTTTATTAAGAACGGCATATAAATTGTCTTTATAAATGTGCCCCATTAATTTTAAAGAGCATGTTCAGTATACTGATGGATTATTCTCAGAATAGATTATCAATAAGTGGGAGATCCGAATTGAGTCTACCAAAGTTCCTCAACTACAATCCTCATGGCCCACCTGCTGGTCATGATTTCAGAATATCTTTCAGAATGTGGTATGTCGTGATTATATCAGCTACTCAATACTAAGAAAATCCTGAAAACATGACTGACAGGTGGACCCTGAGGACTGGATTTGAGGAACACTGGTGTAGGGTATTGTAGCTTAGACGCATATAAGTGAGCAGGACAAATCTGCAATCCCCTGCACCACTGCTATGGCCCCATGTAAATGATGAAGGTGCTGTAGTGCTTGCATACCTCCCAACTTTGGAAATGGACAAAGAGGGACAAATTGTGAGGCACTGCAATTTTTTTGCCACTAGGCCACGCCTCTAACTCCGCCCAAAACATAACTATACACCTAATCCCACTCAGTCCCCTTACTGCCCCACATAGTAATTATTCCCCAGTTATGTGCTCCCAGTAATATTCCCAGTTATGTGTCCCCAGTAATATGCCCAGTTATGTGCCCCCAGTAATATGACCAGCTGTGCCCCCCAGTAATATTCCCACATTGTGCCCCCCAGTAATATTCCCACATTGTGCCCACCTGTAACATGCCCACATTGTGCTCCCCAGTAATGTTGTGCTCCCACTAATGTGCCCACATTGTCTCTGCAGTTTATGTTGTGCCCCCAGTAATATGCCCACATTTGTGCTCCCCAGTAATGTTGTGCCCCCAGTAACATGTCCACATTGTGCCCCCAGTAATATATTGTCCCCCAGTAATATGCCCACCGTGTGCCATTCACAGAAAGTTGAAAAAAAAATAAAAACCATAATACTTACCTTCTTCCTAGCAGCATCACCAGCAGGACATCTTCTTCTTTAGTCTAGACGGGGCGGAGCCAAGGCTGACTGACGGCCGGATCCACCCCCCGCCCAGACCGAAGATGTGGAGAGCCTGCAGGGGGATGGGCAGAAGAATGGATGAAGCAGAGAGCCGATGCCGGCTCTCGGCTTCATCACCATTCAGGCCACTGTCTCTACGTCCTATAGACGCAGGAACAGCTGCCAGTAACCGGGACATACCCCCCCCCACTGTAATCCGGGACAGTCCCGCTGGATCCGGGACGGTTGGGAGGTATGTGCTTGTACAAGAAAAACAGCCCTTAAAACAGCTGATCAGCAGGGGTGTGGTGGCAGGACATGTATTGGGTGCCATGATACCTTCTGTTAAATACCACAGCCCAGGAGAATTAGGAACAGATGATGGCAGTGGTAGTGGCACTGGTTTTAACGGTAAATGGCAATTCTGAAATCATGAAAGGAGGGCATACCCTTTCTTCTCTCTGGGCATACTCTGATGTTAGGTCTCCTGCCTTATGGTAGTTGGGGTGCCCTTTATGTTGTAGGTTTGGTGCAGATGCAAAGCAGTAGTTGTAGGGTGCTATGGCCAGCATATGGTGCAGGAGTCAGTAAACCAGGCCATAGATAGAAAACAAATGTCTCTCTTTACTAAAGTGCAGAATGGGAATTGAGGTACACCCAAACATATTAAAACACTGTTTCAACAATTCACAATGCAAATGCAGATAACATATGGATTTCAGTAAGGAAGGGTGCTTTAGTACTCTTTCATCTCTATCTTCTGAGTCTCTTTCTGCAGAATCTATGGCTGGTAATATTACTCTTGCAATGCCGGCTGTAATTTCCAACTGAGTGATAAGATACCACTGGCCAGGTGTCTCAACAATGTCCCTCTCACAGCAGTAACGTCTACAGCTTTGATCAGCAAATACCTCACTGACTGGTTCCAGTCAGTGGTTTTGCAAGGCTATGGCTCTCTGGCGGTCACAAATGTGTCCCAAGGCCCATTTCCTCAGTTTACAGGAAGTAAGTTCCACATAGACCTTTCCATAGCTGCAGCATGGTAAATGACACATTCACTGTTGCAAGTGATATAGTGAATTATTTGGAATTCATTGGTGCCTGCAGAATCCAAAAAAGTGCAGGATTTGATCATAAATATGAAAGCAGTACAGCCCCATATGGAAAGGTGCCCTATTTTGGACCTATAGCATTAAATATATAATTGGACACTGGTGGTAAATAATTCTTAAGGAACAACATGTCCTTCAAATCCTAACTGTATTTAGCAGTCACTTTGGAGGCTGGTGTGATGTGATGGTCCTGCCTTAACAGTGGTCAGTACTGGTATAATATACTAGACATTTATTTTCGTTTCATATAGTAGTAGTAAATCTTACTTGGTCTGTGTCTCTGTTGCGCACCTTCAGTACCAGTAACCATGATCTAACCAATTTTTTTACATATTGGTATCCTTTTTCAATATCATAATTGCTGTATACTTGTCTTGAGAACCATAACCCACCTTTCTTCTCAAGTTCCTTGTCTTGATCATAAATATGTCTTGCTCTAATAAATTCCCCTCTAGGAATGGATGGCGTTGCTAGGTTATTTTTTTCTTTTATTGATTACATTTTTATGTACATTCTGTCTCCCAAAAGGTCAAACCAACCTATGGGGACATTTTGACTTTTTTATTTTACACTGCTATTTTTCTCTGTAAATGCAGCTGATATTCTACAGGTGGAAACATCCAAGCTATTGAGTTTAATGTAATTGGCTCTTGCACATTGACAGTAACCCCATTATCAATAATGTCATCTTCGATTTGCCTTTTTTATGCACAGAACACATTTATGCAGTTTATGCAATATGTTCTGGAGTTTTGTCAAAATAGGGGAACCATGGCATGCACCAAATGTGTTATGTATTTCAGATAATTATTGTGCTTATTCAACAGTGTTGAAAATGGTGTAAAAAAAAAAAAACTTTGGCTGAGGCTGGCTTCACATATATATCTGGTGTTCCAGCTTAGTTTCCTATCAGTATGTAACGAAGCGGAAACTGAAGCTACAACACCATAGATGTAACGGGGAGCTGGAGGTGAGCTCCCGTCTTGCAGCGGCGCCTGCATCCCACTGATGAAGAGGGTGGAGGAGCCAGCGTCGGACGTGGCCAGCGTCGTCATCTCCCTGGTAACAAGGGAGTGGGGAGGACCATGCTTCCTCAGTGAGCCCGGGTCCTCCATCCCCTAGGGAACGAGCTGGAGCAGGGGCAGGAATGAGCGCTGACATGTATGAGTCCTCTATACCCATATAAAATAATAAATCACAGGTGAGCAAAAAAGCCCATCCTATAAATGTCTATAGGCACCAGGACACCTCCCTAAACAAATGCCCCATACATCCAAATATAATATATAAATGCAGAACAACACTCAATACAGGTGTCTATCTATAATGCAAGGGTAGAAAAGTCTATGGACGCTATAATATTACCTCTGAAGTGTTGGTGCTTGGGGAGAAACTTTGGCCATACATCCAGAATGTTACAGGGTATGTGATAGCTTAAATAGGTGTTATAGTTGTTATTTATATACAGCAGTGTTGGAGGTTGGTAATTTTTGTTGTAATATTATAGCGTCCATAGACTGGAAAAAAATACTTGATCTTTTAAAAAAAATGCACCAAGTTGTGGTGGAACAAAGCCATGCATGAGTACTATCTTCAGAAATATATTATTCCGAGAGGTTTGAGAATTCACTTTTTTTCCCACATTAGAACTAGAGGATTCAGTTTTTGTTACTAAGTGGAAGAAACCCTCACAAAGTGTTCCTGGACCTTATTGGTATTTCTGATTGGAGTTGATCGCACGTCTCTTGAGGTAATTGAAAAAGAAATTGACTCACTGAAAGATAAAACTTATACAACTTTGGCGACGGAGGAGATTGTAATATTTGACAAGCTCCTGGAGGAGGATCTGGGTAAATGGTAAAAGGAGGTGCAGAAAATCAAAGCAAAAAAGTTCTGAAAGATTTTGAATCTGGGAAGGTATGTAGGTGGCTCAAGGAAAGAACACGTGTATTAATCATGTAAAATGATTATTATTTGTTTATGGTTTATTCATTGCATGGTCATTTTTTTGTATTATTAGCATTTCATTAATTGATATTTTGTGTTTAATGTAACAATCATGAGAGTAATTAGGATTTCTCTATGATTTATTCATTGCAATGTCACTTTACTTCTTATATTGTTCATGTTGGATAATGGATATGGATTAATGCACAAGGTTCACTGATCTGTTTGGTTGTATCCAGCCGTTCACGCATATCTAAGATTGCATTTCGGTCATTGAGTTCAGACGCACATGGAGGGTACTCTGTGTTCCATCAGCTGGGACAAGCCGTCGTGACATGCAGCCAGGCCTTCGTGTGCCTGATGCCTCACGTCGGATGTCACATGACCTGGAAGTACGCCAGAGCGTGAGACCGTGCTTGTGATATGAATCGCCATACTGCAGCACTGATTTGCATACTTTCAGGTGAGCTCAATTGGCTTGTTTATTTAGCCCCTTAGTAGATTGACATATATACCCAGCCTTTTAACTATCCCACAACTCCTGACGAAGCCAGCAGGTAAAACATTCGTCGAGGTGGTCTCTTACCTGGTTGTGTCATATTCCGCCTATGATATGTCTCAGGGTATGTGTTCATTGTATCCACCTTACTATCTAAAACCACCTGTTTTACATTTAGGTGACATTAGGCCTCTATTTTAAGTTCATGTAATTTATTGCTTTACTTCAGCTCTAGGTATATTATACTTCATCATAGACATGCAAGCTAAATAACATCCTAGCTTAAGTGTTTAGTTACAGTATTAAAGGTGGTTATATTTATGGATTGTCCCCTACAGAGGTCATACTATTGTTTGGAATGAAGGGTTTCATTTTTAACACATGCACCATTGTACTATTTATTATATTACAGAGTTGACATGGGTTATAATTAGTATTGAGTCAGCTCATATTTTTACTTTTGACATTAGGTGGCATTGGCTATACCAGTATACTCTGTTCTTTCACATATTTATATTGTATTTTTATTTGAATCATTTATCAATAAAATTGTTTAATTTGTTAGTTTGGACCAGTACTTTCGTTTTGTTTGGATTCTACTGGATATTTGTAAATCAGCCATGAGTTGAAGAAGAGAAAAAGTGCCTACCATGCCAAACATATCATGCAGTCTCATCTATTCATGCATCCTATTACATTGCTGAGTTTAACCCTTAGAGGACCTTGCAATTTTCCATTTTTGTGTTTTCGTTTTTCACTCCCAGCCTTCCCAGAGCCACATATCCTTATGGGGGCTTTTCTTTTTTTGAGACAACTTGTACTTTCTAATGGTACTATTTAATATTGCATATGAAGCAGTAGGAAAATGGAAAAAATTTCCAAATGGGGTGGAAAAAAATGCAATTATACAACAATTCTATGTTTTCTTTTTTTTACGGCATTCCCAATGCAGTAAAATTGGCCTGTTATTCTCCAGGTCAGTATGATTACAATGATACCACACTTGTATAGTTTATTGAAAAAATAAATACTTTCAAAAAAATTAATGTTTTCTTTTCATTGCACATTCTAACCCCCTATAACTTTCTTGTAGTTATGTGTAAGGAGCTGTATGAGGGCTCATTATTTGCGGGGTGATCTGTATTTTTCATTGGTACCTTTGAATCCAGAGGAAAAAAAGCAGACTGGTTTGAGAGTTGCATTTATAGAAGCGGAGAATCTATGCGAGTTTGTGAGCGTTCGCGTGCTTGATTTTTAAGTGTGTGTTTGAATTAAGTGTGTGACTTTAGATTACGTGACTTCAGATTCAGGGACTTTAAGAGGGGACTACAGTAAGTCGGTTTCATATCACTGTTTGGTATTTTTTTCTCTTTTTTTGCGTAATCCCCATTAGTATGTGTTCCATTATTGATAGCGCAGTCCAGTGCACATCTTGTCTAATGTATGCAGTCCTGGAACAGCAGTTTAAGGGTGCATATCTTTGTTCAAAATGTGAGCAAATTGCCCATTTGGAATCGTACATCGTGTATCTAACCAGGCGAATTTCAACACTGAGAAGCGCTAACAATTTGGAAAAAAGTTTGCTGCTCACTGAGCAAGCACTCTATGGGGTAGATGTGAGGGAGGGTGGTAGTGAGGAGGCTCAGGAAAGTGAGGTAGCTAGCTGGGTAACAGTTAGAAAGCGGGGTAGAGGGAAAAGTGCCAGGGAGGCTAGCCCTGATCTGACAAGCCCCAACAAGTTTGCAAGTTTGGCAGATGAGGGGGATGCCACTTCAGGGAGAGCACTGCTGCAGCCGGACACTTCCTCTGCCAGTCAGGGGAATGTCAGCTCCAGTAAGCAGGGGACCAGGAGAGCAGAGCAGGCCAGACAGGTGCTGGTAGTGGGAGACTCAATTATTAGGGGTACAGAGAGGGCAATCTGTCACAAAGACCAGGATCATCGAACGATGTGTTGTCTTTCTGGCGCTCGAGTTCGACACATCACGAATCGGGTTGACAGATTACTGGAAGGGGCTGGAGAAGATCCAGCAGTGATGTTCCATATTGGAACCAATGACAAAGTTAGAGGTAGGTGGAGCATCCTTAAAAATAATTTTAGGGATTTAGGTCATAAGCTTAGGGCAAGGACCTCAAAAGTAGTATTTTCTGAAATACTGCCTGTACCACGAGCCACACAAGAAAGGCAGTGGGAGATTAGGGAAGTAAATAAGTGGCTCAAGAACTGGTGTAGGAAGGAGGGGTTTGGGTTCCTGGAAAACTGGGCTGACTTCTCTGTCGGCTACAGGCTCTATCGTAGGGATGGGCTGCACCTCAATGGGGAAGGGGCAGCTGTTTTGGGGGAGAAGATGGCTAGAAGGCTGGAGGAGTGTTTAAACTAGGGACTGGGGGGGAGGGTAACTACATTATAGGAGGGGAAGATAGTGCAGATAAAGACCTGGAACTGGAGAAGGAATGGAAGGAGGAACTAGAACAGTTCAGAAGGAAAGGTGTAGGGGAAAAATATACATCAACCTCTTAATTGTATGTACACTAATGCCAGAAGCCTGACTAACAAAATTGGTGAACTGGAATTAGTGATGTGGGAGGAGGAATATAACATAAAGGGAATAACTGAGACATGGCTGGATGATAGTTATGACTGGGCAGTTAGCGTACAGGGTTACAGTCTGTTTAGAAAGGATCACTAAAACCGGAGAGGTGGAGGGGTCTGCCTTTATGTAAAGTCCTGTTTAAAGCCCACACTCCGATAAGATATAAGTGAAGGACATGAAGATGTGGAGTCACTGTGGGTAGAAATACATGGAGGCAAAAACAATAATAAAATACTAATAGGAGTTCATTATAAACCACCTAATATACCAGAGTCCACAGAAAATCTACTTCTAAACGAAATAGATGAGGTGGCAAATCATAATGAGGTTGTTATTATGGGGGACTTCAACTACCCAGATATAGACTGGGAAACTGAAACCTGTATATCTCATAAAGGAAACAGGTTCTTGGCAATAACCAAAGACAATTACCTTTCCCAACTGGTTCAGGACACGACTAGAGGGACAGCCATACTGGACTTAGTATTAACCAATAGACCTGACAGAACAACAGATGTGCAGGTTGGGGGACACCTGGGAAACAGTGACCATAAAATAATAACCTTCAGGGAGGAACAAAAATACCAAACTTCAAAAAAGCTAAATTTAGACAACTAAGAGAGGCCATAGGCCTAACTAACTGGGACAAAGTCCTCAAAAATAAAAAATACAGCCACAAATGCCAGGCGCAGTGAGGTAGCCAGGAGCCCGGAGGCCAGCGCCACTCACTGCGCCTGCGCCGATTTTATTCCGCACAGCGCAGGCGCGGGATTTGAAGCGAGGACAGGGCCGGCAGAAGATCGAACAAGCTGCCTGGCCCTGTCAATCAAGACAAGGAAGGCGTGACAGCAGGTGGGCAAACGGAGCTTACTAGGTGCAGGGTAACCGCCCCTTGCACCTAGAAAGCCTAATTAGCATAAAATAAAAGTGCTTTTTTTTATCACAAACGGGGGCACCAATATAAAAATTAATACCAGATTGGGCATCAGGTGACATTTGCACATTGCAAATGTCATCCTGTTTAATATGCCCAGATCTGGTGACAGAAACCCTTTAAGGACTCTATATTGACAGGGAGTGTTCCACAGGATTGGCGCATAGCAAATGCCAATATTCAAAAAGGGTTCAAAAACGTAGCCTGGAAACTATAGGCCGGTAAGTTTAACATCTGTTGTGTGTAAACTGTTTGAAGGTTTTCTAAGAGATACTATCTTGGAGTACCTCAATGAAAATAATCAAATAACTCCATATCAGCATGGCTTCATGAGGGATCGGTCATGTGAAACCAATTTAATCAGTTTCTATGAGGAGGTAAGTTCTAGACTTGACTGCGGCGAATCAATGGATGTCGTATATCTGGACTTCTCCAAAGCATTTGACACTGTACTGCTGCATAAAAGGTTAGTATATAAAATGAGAATGCTTGGCCTGGGAGAAAATGTCTGTATGTGGGTAAGTAACTGGCTCAGTGATAGAAAACAGAGGGTGGTTATTAACGGTACATACTCAGATTGGGTCACTGTCACTAGTGGGGTACCACAGGGGTCAGTATTGGGCCCTATTCTCTTCAATATATTTATCAATGATCTTGTAGAAGGCTTGCACAGTAAAATAGAAATTTTTGCAGAGGACACTAAACTGTGTAAAGTAATTTACACAGAAGAGGACAGTATACTGCTACAGATGGATCTGGATATATTGGAGGCTTGGGCAGAGAAGTAGCAAATGAGGTTTAACATTGACAAATGTAAGGTTATGCACATGGGAAGGAATAATGCAAGTCACCAGTACATACTAAATGGTAAAACACTGGTTAAAACTGACATGGAAAAGGACCTAGGAATTTTAGTGAACAGCAAACTAAGCTGTAGAAACCAGTGTCGGACAGCTGCTGCCAAGGCTAATAAGATAATGGGTTGCATCCAGGGGAGCACCCAGGATTTTTTCATAGGGGGGTCCGAAAAGTAAAGAATGTGACGCGCATAGCTTGCTGTGCCGATTAGTTTGCCCTGCCCATTCCCTAAAGCTCCTCCCAGGAGAAAAAAATTAGGCCCCACCCATTATTATAAGCCACTTCTAAATATAATAGGCCACTCCCAACAAACACTGTACAGCTGAAATTATATTGTTGAGGCCCGGCTCTACACATCATACGGAGAGGGGAGGACGTGTCTTGGCTGCACTGTCTGCTTCACATTTTACAATAAACAACAGCAGGCTACATACAGCCAGGAAGCTCCTCCGCTCTAATCCCTCCCCAGATCCTGCTCAAGGCCTGTGGTTCCCCCCCACTATCTGCCACCTGCCTGTGGCCTGCTGCCCCCTTTGGTTATCATCAGCCAGCTCTGAATCCTTCTTCTGCAAATGGCAGGGGGAGGAGCCGGAGCATCTCCTCTCCTACATAGTGCCACATACCTCTTACATCCAGTGATGTCTCCTCTGATGTAGACATTATCTTTCCTCATCTTCTCCATTCGGACCACACCACCATGATGATTTTTCAGCCATCTCTCGTCTCTGCAGAGATTGACAAACAGACATTAGTTTCCCACATTTCCATCATCCTCACATCTCCTGAACATCTCATCCTGCCACCCCCAATACTGTACCCTCTGTGCTCCCCCATACTATATTGCAGAATTTGTCCCCTGAAAAATACTACTACCACACAGATAGTGCCCCCTTCAATAATTATTGGCACACAGTGCTCTAAAAAACAAACTGCGCCCAGACACTAATAGTATAAAGATAATGTCCCCCAAAAATAATTGTGCGAAGCTGATACTATGCCAGGGTGCCGCTCCCCCAAAGTAACAGTTCTCCCCAAAATCCCACCAATAGAAATAATTCTCTGCCAGAGTACACTTAGTAGTAATAATGTCCCCATAGTGCCCATACTAGTAATCATGTTCCCCATAGCCCCCCAGTAGTAGGAAAGCTCACAATACCCCCGCTTAGTGCCCGCAGTTGAGCTAATGTCCCCATAATGTATACCAGTATAAAATACCCCTATATAGTGCCACAGTAAATGTCCCCATAGTGCTCCTCTCCCCCATAGTGTCCCCCATAATATGCCAGTAAAAAATGCCCCTTCTTACTGCCCCCATCACATGCCCCTATAGTGCTCCTCTCCCCCATAATGTGCCAGTAAAAATTGCCCCTTAGTGCCAGATGCCATAGTGCCCCCTATAATGTGCCAGTAAAAAATGCCCCTTTAGAGCCACCAGATGCCCCCTTAGTGCCCCCAAATGATGCCCCTATAGTGCCGCTCTCCCCATAGCGCCCCTTATAATGTGCTAGTTAAACAAAAATGCCCCTTTAGAGCCACCAGATGCCTCCATAGTGCTCCACTCCCCCATAGTGCCCCCAAATAATCCCCCCATAGTGCCACCAGATGACCCAAAGTGCTCCACTCCCCCATAGTGCCCCCAAATAATGTCCCTATAGAGCCACCAAATGCCCCATAGTGCCACTCTCCCCTATAGTGTCCCCCATAATGTGCCAATAAAAAAAGGCCCCTTTAGAGCACCCTGATGTCTCCATAGTGCTCTTCTCCATGGTGGCCCCCCACATAATGTGCCAGTAAGAAATGAGAGTGGATTCTTTATGGTAAGAGTAGTGAGACTATGAAACGCTCTGCCTGAGAAGGTGGTGATGGTAAGTTCACTAAAAGAATTAAAGAGGGGCCTGGATGTATTTCTGGAAGGTAACAATATTAAAGGTTATAGTTACTAGAGAGGGGTCGTTGATCCAGGGAGTAATTCTGATTGCCTGATTGGAGTCGGGAACAAATTTTTTCCCCTAAAGTGGGGAAATTGGCTCCTACCTCACAGGGTCTTTTTGCCTTCCTCTGGATCAACTTGTAGGATAACAGGCCGAACTGGACTGACAGATGTCTATTTTCGGCCTAAACTATGTTACTATATGTTACTATGTTACCATTTTGAAGTGCGTGGGACTTTTTGACAACTTTTTATTAATTTTTTGGGGGGAGGTAAAGTGATTAAAAAAATGGTGACTTGGCCATTTTATTTTTTTTTTTCAGTTACACCATCCACCGCATGGGATAATTATGGATACACATGTCTGCACTGTTCAGATGCTGTGGTTATATTTGACAACAACATCTGAAGGGTTAAATGTAAGGCCATAAGGCTGATAGCATACATCCGCCCAGGGCCTCTGCTGTTTGAAACCACAGAAACCCAGTGGCTATGGTGCCCGCTACACTCGCGAGCTGGCACCATCTTTAAAGTGCCAACTTCCGCCATACATGTACAGCAGAGGTTGCCAAGGCATTAAATAGTAACTTTCATTTTTGGTTCATTTTTATTATTGTGTAGGGACATGGATGTTAAACATTTTTGCAATTGAGTTTATTAGGTAAAGGCGTTTATTTTTACTAGAAAACCGAGTGTAAAGAGTCTTTTTTAGCAATGCTCTAACTGAGTGGACTATGTGGACTGACTGACTGTGTTGAACATACAAAGGCAAACTTTTCAGCCTGCCTCTTATCTCACTACCTTTGCCCCTACATGAATTGCTGCCAGCACTGACTGTTGGCAACTCTGTACATTTTCTCTTCCCTGTACTTTTCTGTGAGTTACTGAGTGCAGGGAAGAGAAAGAAGGATGATTAGTGCTATGTTCTATGAATGTACAATGTACTATGTTCCAGAATACCTACTGTCAGCACAAAGCACTGGGATGCTCATTCTTCTCTCTTTTCCCTGCGCTTAGTATCTATCAGACTGCCAGCACTTAGTGATAACAGGAAGTGTACTATGTTTCTGTTTACCTCCCTGCACTCAGTAACTATCAAGGAAAAGAGATCAGAGCCAGACTGCCTGCACTTAGAGCTGGTAGTAGGCATACAGAAACATACCACTTAATGTTAGTGCTAAATGCTGGAAGTTCCATTCTTCTCTCTCTTCTCTGTGCTCAACAACTAACAGTGAAACACAGGGAATGTACAGGGTTTCAGTGGTCAGCGCTGACAGCAAGTCATATAGTCAGGGACACAGGCAGAGAGCTAGAGGCTTGGGTAGTGAGCTAAGAGGCAGGCTGAGAAGCTTGCCTCTGTACGGTCCACAAAATCATCTTCAGCGCACAATAGAACACTAAAGACAGACTCTCCTAAGCTCAGTCAGAGTGATTATATCTAGTAAAATTATTTCTAGTAGAAATAAAGACCTTTTCCTAATAAAGTATACTACAAAAATGCTTAACATCCCTGTCCCTACATTATTTTCAAAGAAATTGAAATCCCAGTTACACACAATTTTCTTTTTCTATGAATATAGGCTATACCAGTGATAGAGAACCTTTTAGAGACCAAATGCGTAAACAGCAACCCGAAACCCACTTATTGCAAAGTGCCAACATGGCAATTTAACATGAATACTATCATTTAGCTATAATAGCCTGCCTACAATTATTAGTCTGCCTGTGATGTTCATAGTGTGCCCTGCACTGATGAATGGCAGGAAAAGTCTACGGCATATTGGTACACCATAGACTTTTTCCAGGGTGCAGGTGCCCACAGAGAGGGCTCTGAGTGCCCCCTCTGGCACCCGTGCCATAGGTTCACCACTAGAGATGAGCGAACGTGCTCGTAACGAGCACTGTACCGCTTGGCTCCCCTGCGCTTGCATGGGCGCAGGCAGCCGCTTCCGTCATCTCTATTCACCACCAATGGTCTATACAGTATATTAAAGACACATCAAAATCTATCTTTAAGATCTTTAACATCTTTCAGATGCCTTATCCTTAGTTTACTTTTCCTCAAATGTCAGCTGTAAATTAAATTATGATTACACACAGAAACAGGGCCACTACATTTTATTAATACTTTGCTCAACAACACTTTCCTGGTGTGGACTATCCAGCTCCAGATAGGTGTGAATTGTACTTGGCATTGTAAGAATATGTCCCTATAAATATAATACATACTTAAACAAGCAATTATCTGCCTAGTTGACCACCCTGTATCATTCCTCAGAGGTGCTTTCTGACGTAAATAAGCATCTGATATGAAATAGCACGCATAGAACTCTATATATAAATTACAGTCAGTGATTTGCGCACATACCTTGTGAAGCGAATCAGCATTAGAAACCTTTGCTGCCTATTGATTTTCAGCACAGCATATATCTCATTATGACAGAGCCCAAATGCTTTTATAACTCTGATTTATATTCCATGTCTGCACACATGCTTCTTCTCTGGCTGCTTAACTCTTATTGCTGAGAAGACAGCATGTGGTGGAAGAAAATACCACAGGTATTTTATTTATTTTTTTTGCAAACTAAACTATTCCTATTGCTTTAGGTGATTACAATATAAATAATAACGACATATTACTAAGATAGGCCATCAATACGTACTGAGTGTAAATATAGCCCTAACTAATTCAGTGCTGCGGTAAACAATGAAGGGGCCACCAATGTCAATACAGCACTATGTCCCCGTTGGTATAATGATCAGTTGGGTACCTATGAGTTGGACCATTACCAATCAAACTATTTTAAGAATAGACCATCAATGTTTTTTTGTAACTAACATTGTAAATAACACTAATAGTAAAAGTAGGGAGAGTAGAATTGTTCCGACAGGTTCGAGACACCGATTTAAACAACTGTAATTTTCATTTTGGATGATCAATAGAATAGAGAATTTTTAAAGGTCCAACTAACAGCAAGTAAGCAAGTAAGTACCTTATTTCATGACCATTTACATCACATTTCCCTTTTCCCAGCCTAAGGTTAAATTACATTGCACTAGCAAGTAGGGCCCCATAGCAAAACTTAATATGGGGCCCTGCACCTACTTTCCCAGTATATATGCATCAATCACTCCCAGGCAATGCAGAATGTGTGCAATGCCCCAGATTTCTGATGAATTTATGCTTTTTTATTAATCAAGTGGAAGAAATGTTAATTAAATACAAATTGTAATAAAAAAGCTGGCTTTGGCCTCACCCACTTTATCTGATTTTTATGTCAGAAAAAGTGGAACAGGTGCTTTAAATATATGGCACTCATTCTGAACACCTGCATACCAGTGAGCACTTCCAAAAAAGTACCAGACAGTGCCAATGCTTCCCCTTCAAAGCCAGCACAAGATGCCGCCTGAGGCAAGATTCTCATCTCGCCTCATGGCAAAAGTGGGCAGGTACACCACTGGTAAGGGGTATAAGTCTATACAGTTGTGTACATATAACATTAAAGGGTTTCTGTCAGCAGTTGTTGGGGATATGAATCAGGCTGACATTAGAGATGTGCTAATGTCACCTGATTCTAAATATATATATCTTTTATTTATTAGTGCCCCCGTTTGTATGTAATTTTAACTTTTATTTTATGCTAATAAGCCTCTAGGAGCGGGGGTGGGGGGGTGGGGGGGTGGGGGTGCGTTACCCCTGCTCCTAAAGGCTCCATTTGCCCACCTTTAGAAACGCTCCCTTGATCTTGATTGACAGGGCCAGGCAGCCTTCTTCTCCTCCTGCCAGCCCTGTCCTTGGTCTGCATTGAGTGCCTGCGCCGTGCCGTTCATTATTCAGCGCAGGCGCAGTGAGTGAATGATGCTGGCAGGCTCTCGGCTTCCTCACTCTGCCTGCGCCGAATACTTCAGAGTCAAGCACAGCACAGTAAGGAAGCCGGGAGCCTGCCAGCATCATTCACTCACTGCGCCTGTGCCGAATAATGAACAGCACGGCGCAGGCGCGTGATGTAAACCTGAAGCCTAATACAGGCATGCAGTGTGAAGGACCGCCCCTCTGTCTTCTGTTTATGATTAGCCGGAGACAGATGAGCCATAGCAACGGTCTTTTAAGGGACCAGTGGAAAGGGACAGGAGACATTAATGAAAGCTGTTATTATAAGGTAATTACAGATCTTTTCACACTAATTGACAGACTAACTTGGGTATACATGCTCTATTAAAATAGCAAATAAAAAAGCATACAACAGTTACACTTTAAGTTGTAGCCTTCTAACAAATAATAACGTTAAGCAACATAAATGATGACAGATTCAGACTCTTATGTTGAGTCTCAACAATCACTGAATATGATTTTTAAAATTTTTTTTATAACATTCTGAGCCTGATAAACAGCGTATCAGCCAGACATCCCTTTTAATCTCTGCCACTTCCAAATATGCTTATGTTTCCCAGCAGTCAAAGGATCTTTGATTATTAAAATTAAGTAGTAAAAGATATGCTAGTAAAGTCCTAATAACTACCTGCATGGAATAAAGCGGTAAACTCATGTTAATTGTTGCAGGGAGAAATAGAAAAGCAATACTAATTTTACACTATCGTGTTCAGTACGTGAAAGGTGCCGTCTGATGGCCACATTTCCTAGAGTGAACATTGCTCCTCTGGCCAAACTCACAGCAACATAATGACTTATGATGCTGTGAATTCCTGCCTCGTATGAAATTAGCCTAACTTTCCCACCATTTGATTCAAACGAACCAGCATGCATATTATCTTTCCAGAAAGTTCTCTTTTATATTATATTTAAAGGACGTTGTTGATATATTCTTATATGGATGATAGGTCTTTATTCAACCAATAAAGAGGGATTAACAATTTAGCTAAATGACAATAATGTTTTCAAGGTGTAGAGAGTAATACTTAATCTGTCACCAAAAGAATTTGGGACACAGAAATGAGTTTCAGTATTGATTCTATGACCAGCCAAAAAGGTTTTTTAGAATGTCAGGACTCTACCCTCTAAAGTAACAACTTTTAGCAAACGAGGCAGTGGACAAAAATGTCCCAATGGTCATTGAAAGGGGTTTAGGGGGAAACCCTTCTGTCCTGTGTAGGGGGACCTGGTTTGATATTTGCTACAGGGCCCTTACTTATGTACGTACGCCATTGACTGGTGCCCTCCTATGTGATAGAGGGGCTAGAACCTGGTGTAACTTCCATGGAGAATCTTTGTAGAGACAGCTATTTAATCATGTAAATCAAGTTACTTTACTACCCTCTTAAAGGAAATGTATCATCAGAAAAATACCTGTTATTTAAATCAATTTTTTATTCTAACCATTTTTTTTAGAATTCATAGTAATTTTTTTTTTTACATTTTAGGCATTATCTAGATTTTAAACTTTTTTTTCGCACTGGGCGCTAAGCCTAACTATTCTGAGACTTCATGATCTGTAAAGATCAGTAGTCATCTCATTATCACTCACAACAGGATTACAATAAAAGATTCCACCTCTGTAAAGATAACACAAGACCCACCATTCACAACAGGTGATGAACACAGCATATCTGCTACCCTCCCTGCACAGTGACTTCTGCACAGGTCACAGAGCAGTCCTAGAAAAATCTCCCATAGTAGTCAATGAGTCCCTCCAGTCTATTGCGTCTATGGCCCATGTGGCAGTTGTGAAGTACAATATCTATCCCCATTCACACTTACAGTGGAATCCTGACACTTTCTGAAGTTTACCCGGAGGGACTGTATGTGTCAAGGTTGGGGTACACAGAAAAGGGAGATGTGATCCCTGAGCTCACCCCAACCCATGTCCCTGCCTAATTGCCTCCGTATCCTAGGCGATACGGCGACAACCACGAGGACTGCAATTACTCTTGACTAAGGTGCAGGGAAAAGGGAAGACAAACAGAGACAAACAAAACACAGAAGAATGGTCAGAAGGCCGAGTCAAAAACCAAGAGGGTACGTCAAGACGGAATCGCTAACCAAAGAGTAGTCAAATACAAGCCGAAAAGTCAAAACCAACCAGAAACACAGTACACAGGGATCAGGCAGAGGCGATGGTCAAAAACAAGCAAGCTAGGTCAAAACAGCAGAATACACACGGTAACAACGCATAAGCAGGAATAGCAAGGATATGCAGGAAGAAATCCCACCCCCAGGTTCTGAATGGACCAGATTCAGAGAAGCCACTCAGCCAGCACCTGAGTATTAACCCTGAGTAGACAAACCAAACAAGAAGCTGGGCGTTGGCTCCAAAACAACCCACAGTGTGAACGTGGTTCAAGGCAAGGCGTAGGCACTAAACAGAAACACACAAAAACTCAGAAAACCAAGCAAAACATAGAATCTATGTTCTCTGATGACCAGACCTGACAGTATGTGTGAATGTACACATCCGCAATATCAGTCCCAGACTTTACCCCGACTTTTTCTCCCCAGAGCCCTAGTACTAACTAGGACTCTACTTTCTAAAGTAACAACTTTTAGCAAACGAGGCAGTGGACAAAAATGGCCCAAGGGTCATTGAAAGGGGTTTAGGGGGAAACCCTTCTGTGCTGTGTGGGGGGATCTGGTTTGATCTTTGCTACATGTCCGAGTGAGCGCATGTGTGAAAACAGTAAATGTTCCAGAAAATCACAGTGGCCATGCCTAAGTTCCCAGCCCTTCTCTAGGCAACTGGAACATTTCCTCTGTAGTGAGAATGCACCCGACATGGAACATCTCTGGGGTAATAGCTACATGTGTGAAAGGCCAACTCTGGTAAATCTCCAGACCTGATAATCTGGAAATATTCCGGAGTTTAGGTGTGAAAACAGCATATCTGTAAATCTGAGGCAGGTTCAGAACAGGTAACAGATAAACCTACACCATGACCACTACCAATACTGCTAAAGAATGACTGAATAATGTTACTGAATAGAACAACTGTACAGAGACCAATATTAGCCACATACAGTGACCATACAGAGGTAGTTAGGTTTACACAAGTCCTGTGTGGACTATGTAAATGATAACAATAAAATCCAATGAATTAAAGTTGACACGTGTTCTCCAGGTGGAATCATTCAGTTTTTTCATCTTTTCCATATGGCCCAGATCACCATGTTGATGTCTACCATTGTGTGTGTGCAGAAACATCTCTGGCTCTTCACTTTTCCAGCATCTGCACCACACTTCCATATATAATGACCATATTACCATATATATAATGTCCATAGTGTTCCATAATATATAGTAAAGCCCTTTGTGCCCCTTAATATATAGTAATGGCACATTCTGTCCTCCTAATCTGTATTTATTATTGCCCCTTCCTCTTAATGTATAGCACTGAAGTATTGTGTCCCCTTAATTTATAATTATGCCGCTTGTGGCCCTTATGATAAGAAAAGTTGAATTCCCCATAATGGAGTTGTGCAAGAGTGGGGGATTTTTGCACATCCACCCCACCCCCCCATCCAACTTGGCTGGACATGCAAAGGGAAGCTTACTTTCCTGCATCCTGGTGTTGGCTCCCCACCCCTTCTCTTCCCGGAGCGATTCCTCACTGAAAACATCTGGTTTGACACGGGGCCCGCCTTCCCTCACATCATGACAAATTGTCACATGACACAAGAGGATCTGGTCACTGCCATAGCCAGTGATTGGCTGCAGTCATAGCCAAATTGGATGAGGGTCAAGGAGCAGGGAGCTAGTCCCGGGAAGCAGGTAAGTAAACTTCTCTTTACAGGTCTGGCCTAATGGGGGAGGGGAGGTTTGGACCCCCCACCCCATTCTTGCACAACCACTATAACCCAATCCCACAAAGTGCACTATGCACTATGTTCCTCCAAGAAGGGGAATGGTATTGCCGGGAGCCATCTCACTACTTTACCTTCTACCTTGGCCCTCAACTGTAGAGTCCATGGATGCTGATACAGTAGTGAGTGACACTCATCCAAACTAGTCTACCCTGAGTGAGGCCCACCTTTCTATTCCTCTGCTCTAGATTCTGTCAACAACATCATAATCATGTTTAAAAAAAAAGAATAAAAAAAAGCTACAGAGAGGAAATAAAAGCAGATTAGAAAAACAGAATATTTGCCAGTATCTGCTTTTAATTCGCACGAAAAAAATTATAGATGACTCATTCCATTTAGATGTGTTGTTTGGTAATACACATATTATAACTATATTTGTAACTTTTCGTAACCCACGGTACATTATATCTATTTCTTATATTATCCAGTCATCACAGTTCAGTTTAATTAGTCGATTGCTTCTTTTTGTGAATGTACCATATTGCCATTCAATGTGCAGTTGCTGTAGCACAGTAATATGTGAGTTTCCGTGGCTCTATTTACACCCACACAATTTCCCTTTGTTAACAAATTGCTTTGATATAAAGTATTCTGTGTTCACAGTGAGCACATCAAAAGCCCAGAGCATGGCTAACACATTTAGATGAACGAACAGGAGTGTGATTTATTCAAGCAGCAAGAACCTCTCAGGGATGTGATGTCTGAATTCAAGACAAACTATCTTCATCCTAAGAGCACAACTAAATTATCTATGCTCGGGTTTAAGAACTAGACAGCTCAGTGTGTCTGCTCATGTACTGTACTGAGTTTGCAGTTGACATTTATCACTTTTTTTATCAATCTGTCAATTTACTGAGTACATTATTAAACCTATGCTCCGGCAGTCACTTGTTTCCTTATTTTATTGCTATTATGTTATAGCAGAGTATCAAGAAAATGCAGCACAAAAAGAAGAAGGACATCAGTTTAGACCATTCCAGGAAATACATGACTTCTAGAGATGAGCGAGCATACTCGTCCGAGCTTGGTGCTCGTTCGAGTATTAGGGTACTCGTAAGTGCTCGCTTCCGCATCGTGCTTTTTTGGCGCCTATAAACACAGCCAATCACAAGCCAGGAGACTCTTCGGTACACCCAGCATCACGTGGGGCCCTTACATGTCGATAGCAGGGGTTGGCTGGCCTGATCAGGTGACCCTGGAATATACTAGTGACTGGCCGTGGCGCTCAGCTCAGATGCCGTCTGGATGTCGTTAGGGATAGAGCTGCTGCCTTTCAGGGACAGTGTTAGGGCTTTCATTTAGTTCTCTGTTAGGCAGGAATCACCCACAAAGAACCCAACAGCCCTTCTAAGGGCTAGAAGAAATTTTTTTTTGTCTCCTGGCTTGGCTGGCAGGCTGGCACTAGTAGTGCAGCTATCGCCATATCTAACCCTGTTTTTTTTTATTGTTCTATCTCAGTGATACAAATCCATTGCACACAGCAGTGTGGAACCATTCTGTGTGTCACAGTTCAGAACACTCACTCCAATCCATATATACTGTCCAGGTGACACTTTCTGTACGTCACAGAATACAACCAAGTCATTTCCTACCAATATCATCTACAACTTGATCCAGAAAACTCTCTGTGCGACATTTGTCTGAGTCGCAGACTAAATAGCCACCGTTAACAGGGTGTCAGTGAGTTCTACCATAGTTCCTGCACGTCACGTTCCCAAAAAAACAAAATATAAAAAAAAATATTATTTTTTCAGTTGTTTTAGTTCATTGATACAAATCCATTTTACTCAGCTGCGTGTAACTTTTCTGTGTGTCACAGTTCAGCACACTAGCTCCCATCCGTATATACTGTCCAGGTGACACTTTCTGTACGTCACACAATACAACCAAGTCATTTGCTACCAATATCATCTACAGCTTGATCCAGAAAATTCTCTGTGCAACATTTGTCTGGGTCGCAGACTAAATAGCCACCGTTAGCAGGGTGTCAGTCAGTTCTACCATAGTTCCTGCACGTCACGTTCCCAAAAAAACAAAATTTAAAAAAAATATAAAAAAACAAATATATAAAAAAAAATATTTTTCAGTTGTTTTAGCTCAGTGATACAAATCCATTTTACTCAGCTGTGTGTAACCTTTCTGTGTGTCACAGTTCAGCACACTAGCTCCCATCCGTATATACTGTCCAGGTGACACTTTCTGTACGTCACAGAATACAACCAAGTCATTTGCTACCAATATCATCTACAGCTTGATCCAGAAAACTCTCTGTGCGACATTTGTTTGGGTCGCAGACTAAATAGCCACCGTTAACAGGGTGTCAGTGAGTTCTACCATAGTTCCTGCACGTCATGTTCCCAAAAAAACAAAATATAAAAAAAAATATTATTTTTTCAGTTGTTTTAGTTCAGTGATACAAATCCATTTTACTCAGCTGCGTATAACTTTTCTGTGTGTCACAGTTCAGCACACTAGCTCCCATCCGTATATACTGTCCAGGTGACACTTTCTGTACGTCACACAATACAACCAAGTCATTTGCTACCAATATCATCTACAGCTTGATCCAGAAAATTCTCTGTGCGACATTTGTCTGGGTCGCAGACTAAATAGCCACCGTTAACAGGGTGTCAGTGAGTTCTACCATAGTTCCTGCACGTCACGTTCCCAAAAAAAAAAATAAAATTTTTAAATATAAAAAAAAAAATATAAAAAAATATATATTTTTTCAGTTGTTTTAGCTCAGTGATACAAATCCATTTTACTCAGCTGTGTGTAACCTTTCTGTGTGTCACAGTTCAGTACACTAGCTCCCATCCGTATATACTGTCCAGGTGACACTTTCTGTACGTCACAGAATACAACCAAGTCATTTGCTACCAATATCATCTACAGCTTGATCCAGAAAACTCTCTGTGCGACATTTGTTTGGGTCGCAGACTAAATAGCCACCGTTAACAGGGTGTCAGTGAGTTCTACCATAGTTCCTGCACGTCATGTTCCCAAAAAAACAAAATATAAAAAAAAATATTATTTTTTCAGTTGTTTTAGTTCAGTGATACAAATCCATTTTACTCAGCTGCGTATAACTTTTCTGTGTGTCACAGTTCAGCACACTAGCTCCCATCCATATATACTGTCCAGGTGACACTTTCTGTACGTCACACAATACAACCACGTCATTTGCTACCAATATCATCTACAGCTTGATCCAGAAAATTCTCTATGCGACATTTGTCTGGGTCGCTAACTAAATAGCCACCGTTAACAGGGTGTCAGTGAGTTCTACCATAGTTCCTGCACGTCACGTTCCCAAAAAAAAAATAATTTTTTTTTAAATATAAAAAAATATATAAAAAAATATATATTTTTTCAGTTGTTTTAGCTCAGTGATACAAATCCATTTTACTCAGTTGTGTGTAACCTGTCTGTGTGTCACAGTTCAGTACACTAGCTCCCATCCGTATATACTGTCCAGGTGACACTTTCTGTACGTCACAGAATACAACCAAGTCATTTGCTACCAATATCATCTACAGCTTGATCCAGAAAATTCTCTATGCGACATTTGTCTGGGTCGCTAACTAAATAGCCACCGTTAACAGGGTGTCAGTGAGTTCTACCATAGTTCTTGCACGTCACGTTCCCAAAAAAAACAAAATAAATTTTTTTTTTTATTTTTTCAGTTGTTTTAGCTCAGTGATACAAATCCATTTTACTCAGCTGCGTGTAACCTTTCTGTGTGTCACAGTTCAGCACACTAGCTCCCATCCGTATATACTGTCCAGGTGACACTTTCTGTACGTCACAGAATACAACCAAGTCATTTGCTACCAATATCATCTACAGCTTGATCCAGAAAATTCTCTGTGCGACATTTGTCTGGGTCGCAGACTAAATAGCCACCGTTAACAGGGTGTCAGTCAGTTCTACCATAGTTCCTGCACGTCACGTTCCCAAAAAAACAAAATTTAAAAAAAAATATAAAAAAACAAATATAAAAAAAAATTAGTTTTTCAGTTGTTTTAGCTCAGTGATACAAATCCATTTTACTCAGCTGTGTGTAACCTTTCTGTATGTCACAGTTCAGTACACTAGCTCCCATCCGTATATACTGTCCAGGTGACACTTTCTGTACGTCACAGAATACAACCAAGTCATTTGCTACCAATATCATCTACAGCTTGATCCAGAAAACTCTCTGTGCGACATTTGTTTGGGTCGCAGACTAAATAGCCACCTTTAACAGGGTGTCAGTCAGTTCTACCATAGTTCTTGCACGTCACGTTCCCAAAAAAACAAAATAAAAAAAAAAATATTTTTTCAGTTGTTTTAGCTCAGTGATACAAATCCATTTAACTCAGCTGCGCGTAACCTTTCTGTGTGTCACAGTTCAGCCCACTAGCTCGCATCCATATATACTGTCCAGGTGACACTTTCTGTATGTCACAGAATACAACCAAGTCATTTGCTACCAATATCATCTACAGCTTAATCCAGAAAATTCTCTGTGCGACATTTGTCTGGGTCGCAGACTAAATAGCCACCGTTAACAGGGTGTCAGTGAGTTCTACCATAGTTCTTGCACGTCACATTCCCAAAAAAACAAAATAAAAAAATATTTATATATTTTTTCAGTTGTTTTAGCTCAGTGATACAAATCCATTTTACTCAGCTGTGTGTAACCTTTCTGTGTGTTCACAGTTCAGTACACTAGCTCCCATCCGTATATACTGTCCAGGTGACACTTTCTGTACGTCACAGAATACAACCAAGTCATTTGCTACCAATGTCATCTACAGCTTGATCCAGAAAATTCTCTGTGCGACATTTGTCTGGGTCGCAGACTAAATAGCCACCGTTAACAGGGTGTCAGTCAGTTCTACCATAGTTCCTGCACGTCACGTTCCCAAAAAAACAAAATTAAAAAAAATATAAAAAAACAAATATAAAAAAAAAATTAGTTTTTCAGTTGTTTTAGCTCAGTTATACAAATCCATTTTACTCAGCTGTGTGTATCCTTTCTGTGTGTCACAGTTCAGTACACTAGCTCCCATCCGTATATACTGTCCAGGTGACACTTTCTGTACGTCACAGAATACAACCAAGTCATTTGCTACCAATATCATCTACAGCTTGATCCAGAAAACTCTCTGTGCGACATTTGTTTGGGTCGCAGACTAAATAGCCACCGTTAACAGGGTGTAAGTCAGTTCTACCATAGTTCTTGCACGTCACGTTCCCAAAAAAACTAAATAAAAAAAAAATTATTTTTTCAGTTGTTTTAGCTCAGTGATACAAATCCATTTTACTCAGCTGCGTGTAACCTGTGTGTCACAGTTCAGCACACTAGCTCCCATCCGTATATACTGTCCAGGTGACACTTTCTGTACGTCACTTAATTCTACCAGACTGAACAAGTTTGTGGGTTTCAGTACACCAGGCCCGTTTAATTTTTTTTTTATATCATACACTTATATACAAACAATGTTGAACCCTAGGGCTAAGGGTCGAGGACGAGGGCGTGGGCGTGGGCATTCAATTACTGCAGGGGGCAGAGGCCATGGTCCTGGGCAGGGTGAGACAGTATCTGCTGATGAGGGAGCTGTGGAACGCCGCAGAGTTACACTCCCTAGCTTCATGTCTCAACTTACAGGGACACGTGGTAGAGGACTGTTGAAACCACAACAGTGCGAACAGCTGATCTCGTGGATTGCGGACAATGCTTCAAGTAATTTGTCCACCAGTCAGTCTTCCACGCAGTCCACCCACGTTACCCAAGGGAGCACTCCTATGGCTCCTCCACCTCAACCTCCTTCCCCCCAGTCTGCCCCCTCCCAGGAAAATTTGGAATGCGATCCGGCATACTCTCAGGAACTGTTTTCTGGACCCTTCCCAGAGTCACAAACCACTTCTCAGGTTTCTGCTGACCTCGTTCCCGATGCCCAAGTTTTCCAACTGTCGCAGTCTGTGGTTGATGATGATGACAATGTTGAGTTAGTGGAAGAAGTTTGTAAAGAGGTGTCAGACGATGAGGAGACATGGTTGTCAGACAGTGGTAAAGTTGTTGTTAGGGGAGGGGGGAGCAGACTGAGGAATTGGAGGATGATGAGGTGACTGACCCAAGCTGGGTTGATATGCCGAGTGAAGACAGTGCTTCTGAGGCGGAGGCGAGTGCTGCACCAGAACAGGTTGTAAGAGGCAGTGGTGTGGCCAGAGGGAGAAGCAGGGCCAGAGCTGGTGCATCAGCAGCAACTGTTTCACGTAGTGAAGCTCCCATGGCGAGGCCTAGCTGTTCGCAAGTCTGGAGGTTCTTTAAAGAAAGTGAGGATGACCGACGGACTGTGGTGTGCAACCTGTGCCACACCAGGATCAGCAGGGGTGCCACCACTACTAGCCTAACCACCACCAGCATGCGCAGGCATATGAGTGCTAAACACCCCACTCAATGGAACCAAGGCCGTTCACCACCTCCTGAGGGTCCCACCACTGCTCCTTCCCCTGTGTCACTCGCTGCCTCTGCTAGTCAACCCCCTGCGTCACTCGCTGCCTCTGCTAGTCAACCACCTGCCCAGGACCCCGGCACGAGCGCCTCCCGCCGGAAAACCACACCTTCGCCTCCACGATCCTCCACAGTGTCCACCAACGTGTCCCAGCGCAGCGTTCAGCTGTCTTTACAGCAGACGCTGGAGTGCAAGTGGAAATACAGTTCCACCCACCCACATGCCCAAGCCCTCAACGTCCACATCTCCAAATTGCTTAGCCTGGAGATGCTGCCCTATAGGCTGGTAGAGACCGAGGCCTTTCGAAATCTCATGGCCGTGGCTGCCCCTCGGTATTCCGTCCCCAGCCGCCACTATTTTTCCCGATGTGCCGTCCCAGCCCTACACCAGCACGTGTCACAGAACATCATCCGTGCCCTGACCAACGCTGTTTCTGAGAAGGTCCACCTAACCACGGACACGTGGACAAGTGCTGCCAGGCAGGGACACTATATCTCACTGACGGCACATTGCGTTAACTTGGTGGAGGCTGGGACCGAGACTGACCCTGGGGCCGCTCATGTACTGCCCACACCGAGGATTGCGGGGCCTACCTCGGTCACGGTCTCTCAGACGTACTATGCCACATCCTCCTCCGACCCCTCCTCCTCCACCGAATTACCATCCGTGGGCACGGCGCCTTCAGTCGGTAGCTCTAGGCGCAGCAGCAGTGCCGTGGGTAAGCGCCAGCAGGCGGTGCTCAAACTGCTGAGCTTAGGTGACAAAAGGCACACCGCCCAAGAGCTGTTACAGGGCATCACGGCGCAGACCGATGTGTGGCTGGCACCGCTGAACCTCAAGCCAGGCATGGTTGTGTGTGACAACGGGCGTAACCTGGTGGCGGCTCTGCAACTCGGAAGACTGACACATGTGCCATGCCTGGCCAACGTGTTCAAACTAATTGTTCAGCGGTTCCTCAAGACATCTGTCTGATTTGCTCACCAAGGTGCGCCGCATCTGTGCGCATTTTTTCAAGTCGACCACAGATGCTGCCACTCTCAGGGCAGCGCAGCGCCGCCTACAACTGCCCGCTCACCGACTGTTGTGCGACGTGCCCACGAGATGGAATTCCACATTAAACATGTTATCCAGAGTTTACCAGCATCGCAGAGCGATTGTAGACTGCCAGATGTCATCTTCCACCAGAACTGGTAGTCAGGTCTCTCACATTCCTCAAGTCTAAAATGAGGAGTGGACGTGGATGTCTGATATCTGCCAGGTGTTGAGCAACTTTGAGGAGTCAACACAGATGGTCAGCGGCGATGCCGCCATTATCAGCCTCACCATCCCGCTGCTTTGCCTGTTGAAAAACTCACTGCTCAGCATCAAGTCGGATGCTTTGCGCTTGTCACAAGAGACGGTGGAGGAAGATACGTTGCTTGATAGCCAGAGCACCCTCCGGTCTGTTTCTCAGCGCGTATCGGAGGAGGGGGATGAGGATGAGAAGGAAGAGGAGGAGAATGTCGGCGAATCAGTAGAGGGTACCAGTGCTCAGTCCTTAACTCTTGAGCGTGTATGGGCTGAAGAGGAGGACTTGGAGGAGGAGGAGGAGGAGGAAATGGAGAGTCAGGCCAGTGAGGAGAGGGAATTCTTGCGTGTTGGGACTCTGGCGCACATGGCAGACTTCATGTTAGGCTGCCTATCCCGTGACCCTCGCGTTAGAAGAATTTTTTCCAACACCGATTACTGGGTGTTCACTCTCCTGGAACCACGGTACAAGCAGAACCTTTCCACTCTCATCCCTGCAGAGGAAAGGAGTATGAGAGTGAATGGATATCAACAGGCCCTGGTGCTCAAGTTGAAACAATTCTTCCCATCTGACGCCGCTAGCGGCAGAGGGCATGGTTCTGTGGGCCAAGTAGCGGGGGAGAGGAGGCGAGCAGGCAGCTTGTCTAGCACTGACAGGGGAACGCTCTCCAAGGCCTTTGCCAGTTTTATGTCACCCCAGCAAGACACTGTCACCTGTCCCCAGTCTAGGCAGAGTAAGGGGGAGCTGTACAGAAAGATGGTGAGGGAGTACCTAGCTGACCATACCAACATCCTTAGCGATCACTCTGCTCCATACAACTACTGGGTTTCAAAGCTGGACACGTGGCCTGAACTGGCGCTGTACGCCTTGGAGGTGCTGGCCTGCCCTGCCGCTAGCGTGCTGTCAGAGCGGGTATTCAGTGCAGCTGGTGGCGTCATCACCGATAAGCGTACACGCCTGTCAACGACAGAGCTGACAGGCTGACGCTTATTAAAATGAACAAAGCCTGGATTTCACCGGAATTCAAATCTCCTCCGGGGGAAAGCAGCTAAAGATTTAAATAACTTATGTATCCGATTCCTCTTCTCTACTCCTCTTCTCTACTCCTCCTCCTCCTCCATATCGTCTTTGCCTAACGCTGACCCAAAAAACGCCATTTTTTAGAGGTCCAACTGGCACTCTTTTAGCACAATTTTTCAGGAGGGCCCCCTACAGGCCCTCTATTCAAACAATTTTTCCAGAGGTCCACCTACAGGCCCTCTGTTCAAACAATTTTTCAGGAAGGCCCCCTACAGGCCCTCTCTCCAAACAATTTTTCCGGAGGTCCACCTATAGGCCCTCTGTCCAAACAATTTTTCCGGAGGTCCACCTATAGGCCCTCTGTCCAAACAATTTTTCCGGAGTTCCACCTACAGGCCCTCTCTCCAAACAATTTTTCCGGAGGTCCACCTATAGGCCCTCTGTCCAAACAATTTTTCCGGAGGTCCACCTATAGGCCCTCTGTCCAAACAATTTTTCCGGAGTTCCACCTACAGGCCCTCTCTCCAAACAATTTTTCCGGAGGTCCACCTACAGGCCCTCTGTCCAAAAATTTTTTCCGGAGGTCCACCTATAGGCCCTCTGTCCAAACAATTTTAATGGAGGTCCACCTACAGGCCCTCTCTCCAAACAATTTTTCCGGAGGTCCACCTACAGGCCCTCTCTCCAAACAATTTACGTCTTTTTCCTATCTTTCTCTCTCTCCAAACTATTTTTCCGGATAGCTGCCATATACGGCATTAAACTGAGTAGTATACATAGAACACATACCACACTACATCCGGCTGTTGTCACCACCACACACGCTAGCCCCAGGGGGCACTCCCCTGGCTCTTCCAGCTCAACCTCCTTCCCCCCAGCCTGCCCCCCCACCTACAGGCCCTCTCTCCAGTTCCTGTTTCCAGTTTTATTTGCGCAAACTGCATACATTTTTGGGATAGGTGTGAAAAATAATATTACTTGCGAATCTATATTGCCCAACATTGGATACGGTAGCAAGTAGAAGACCAAACACATGCTGCCCACAGGGTTCCGCAAATTCCTGGTCCACCCGCAAATTCCTTGTCCACAATGTCAAGGAGGTCGAGGTTCTGTGGATGAGCAACAAGTCCTTCTGTACTGAAATCTCCGACAAAGTCTCCATCCAAGAACCTACAGACCGTTGTGGAGAGAGCGGCACAGCTCGCCATCAAAGTCACGAACCCCAACGCCAGACTGCGCTGAGAAGATAACGAATAAATATCTCTGTGGTTATTTTTGCTAAATAAAAGTTAAATAATCCCCCAAAAAATTCATCTGTTCCTGTGCCTGATCCACCCAAGTTGAATCTGTCCCATCATGAGAAAGTCCCCCCCAAGGAGTCCCCACTGTAACTTGCTTCCCATACAACTACCTCACCCCCCGACACCTGTGTCTCGCCATTGTCCACCACCTCCTCAGACAACACTGGTAAATCCACACTGTCAGCACACGGAAACAGCAAAAGGTCTTGCGAATTGGGGCAGAGAATGTTCTGGGCTAGCACATCAGAGAAGGGGTGACTATGGGGTTCCAGGGAGTACGTGACCACATGCAATCTCCATCTAAAAAGTCATGCCACACTTGATCAATCTCATAATTTACGACTGTACCGGTTGATGCTAAATTTTTAAGTTGGGGTCCTGCGTCGTCATTCTAAATCCATCCGGCTGTTGTCACCACCACACACGCTAGCCCAGGGGGCACTCCTCTTGCTCTTCCAGCGAAACCTCCTTCCCCCAGCCTGCCCCCCACCTACAGGCCCTCTCTACAAACAATTTACCTGGATAGGGGACGTATTAGATGTTGTACTGATGTTTTTTTTTGTTCTTCTTTTAATTGCCTCCTGGCCAGAGCAAGCTCTTTTTCCGTTTTCCGTGGTCGAAAAATCCATTAAATATAAGGTCCCAAGATAGGGGACGTATACGGTATTAAACTGAGAAGAATCGATACTGCACCGGCTGATGCTAGAGTATTTCCAATTGCATTCCGGCTGTTGTCACCACCACACACGCTAGCCCAGGGGGCACTCCTCTGGCTCTTCCAGCAAAACCTCCTTCCCCCTCACCTACAGGCCCTCTCTCCAAACAATTTACCCGGGTAGGGGGACGTATTAGATATTGTACTGATTCTGAATTGCCTCCTGCAATAGACAGGAATCAAACCCAGATCAACTGCTTGGGAAGTAGCCATGCTCACCACTATACCACCAGCAGGCACAGCAACTGATAAGAACAGATACTAAACTTGATTTCAGCTGCAGTGCCAGCATGAGCAATGGTGTCACCTGCAGGCAGTGATGGACCTTTGTTGCACCTAGTTGGGTGCTTCCCTAACATGTGATGGGTATTTGCCTCGCCTTTCTTGGTCTGGGTGAGCACAATTGCCATGAGGGTAACCACCAGGCTGTTGCCTGAGGATTTGGGGTAATGGTGGGATTAAGCAGCCTCAGAGGCATCCATGCATGCTGCCCCTGCTGTTTCCTGTCCATTTCCGTGGTGTTTCCATCATTTTCTGAGGTTTCCAGGTTTTCAGGCAAACTTCCCTGTGCAGAGCTTTGGTCCCCCGCAAAAATGCTCG
Source organism: Rhinella marina (assembly GCA_900303285.1). Taxonomy (NCBI): domain Eukaryota; kingdom Metazoa; phylum Chordata; class Amphibia; order Anura; family Bufonidae; genus Rhinella; species Rhinella marina. The sequence continues at coordinate 11,794 of ONZH01019354.1, read as the reverse complement.
AGTCTCCCATTGACTTCAATGGGGTTCGTTATTCGAAACGAGCACCCGAGCATCGGGAAAAGTTCGACTCGAATAACGAGCACCCGAGCATTTTAGTACTCGCTCATCTCTAATGACTTCCCTTTCTCCAGCTGAATAAATATACAGTGGGGCAGATTTACTAATCCTATAGATGGTGACTAAGGCCCCTTTCACACCCTCGGCACGGGGCTCCGTCAGGCTGTTCCGGTGGGTGAACCCCTACTGAGAGGCGGCGGGAATGAAAATACAACATGTAGTGCACCTGTGGCAGCATGGATCCAGCGGGCTGTTCACCCACCGGAACAGACTGCCGGAGGCCCGTGCCGCAGGTGTGAAAATAGCCTAAGGGGATAACATATAAAATGCACTGCACCAAAAAGTGGAGTACTTTATATCATGCCGAGAAGGTGGACACATGTGAGGGCTATATTTTGTAGCCAGGTGCACATGACTACTATCATTCATTTTACTGTGTCCAATTCTAATCATTTAACGCCTTAATTAGCATCACAACATCTGAGCAGCTAAATGGAGGGGCCTCACTCTATCGCCTGATCAGGCAAAATCACATGGATCTGGTAAATTGCTATGGCAGCCTGGTTCCTTGTGAAGTAATGATGACATAAACAGCAACATGAAGGGATATGGTACCTGACCACTGCAGCCAATCACTATCCTCAGCATTAGCACACTGAGAACAGTGATTGGCTTCACTGCTGCTGTTTGTAAACAATGGCAGTAGTACCGGACCAGTGCTGCTGCAGAGAAAGGCACCGGAAATTGGGTTAGGTATATCATGGTTTCTTTATTTCACCCCCTACTGACCAGGCCTGAAAAGGCCTTAATGACCAGAATAGTTTTGTGATTTAGTGTACATGGTGGTTCAACAGTTGTAGGCTTTTTAATTGTTTCAATGTTTTTGATGTGACACAGTGAGCTTTTTATTAATGTTTTTAGTGTTTTTTTTCTTTTTTTAGATTTATTTGGAGAAAACTGCAAAACAAATTTTTTTTCACTCTATAGTGCATTATTTTTTTTTTTAAAAGAGTAACTACATTTTTTCAACAGTTTTTAAAATGTTTCTACTATGCTTTAAAGGGAGTTTTCACCTGTTTTTCACCAATATAACTAAAAACACTGCCTCACAGAAGATTGCATGCACATCCCAGACATATCTGTGTGCACTTTGTGTCTGTATTACATGTTCAGGAAAAGCACTTTTATTCTGCAGAAAAACAGTTCCCAGCTGTGCTGCTGCAAGTGCCCAAAGCAAACCAGACTGAAGAGGGGAGGGCTGCTTTAGCTGCTCATATCTTGGGATTGGTAGCAGATAGAAAAATGGTGACCTTCTTTGAAAGCTGGCATTCCAAGCTTTGAAATGATACCAAAGTCATAGCATTATATCCAGTATATCAGAAGATATAGCTATTAGAAATCGAGTAAGGAGAGAAAGCTGTTTTTAGTTTCACTTTCTGCTGGGCACTTGGGAGCTAAGAAGACACCAGTATTATAGAAAGAGAATGCTGGTTAAGTGACACCTCTGCCTGGAGGGAAGGGGTTGGGTCAGGAACTTGGCATGGCAGGTGGTGTGGGGGGTGCCATTTCAATTTTTGCCTCAGGCAGCACGTAAGGCAATGTGCACCCCTGCCCACTGGCCACAAAGCACTCAGGAAAGAGGGGCCCAAGCTAAACTCTTGCACCAGGGCCCATGAGCCTTTAGCTACTCCCCTGTCTGGAATGTGTCTGCAATCTTCTGTGGGGCACCGCTGTTAGTTATATAGGTAAAAAACAGGTGAAAGACTCCCTTTAAATTCACTATATTCACACATCGTTGACGTCGCTGAGTGGTATACAGTGTACGGATTCCTTGCACTGTAACAGTGGATTAGACACAATAGGTTACCAGTTAGCAACATGCACATCAACCTATAACTGCAATAAGCACTTAACCCCTCAAACAAGCCAACTCAGGAAAAGCTAACATAAAAAAATACAAAAAGAGTCTAGGAATGGCTAAAATCAATAATCTTTATTAAATCCACATAATATATAAAAAAGAGATGAGACACATCACATAGACTGCGGTAAACACCAGAGGGATACAGCAAAGTATATTCAATAGAATGAGTGCACAAAGACACAACCACTAACTATGCAGTTGTAGTAGAGTGGTATAAAACAACATGAAGTGGCCCATACATGGTAAAGTGCATAGATATATCCAAAAATACAAAGACACACCACTAACTATACAATTGTAGTAGGGTGGTATAGGAGTACTCATATGACATCAAATTGCCCATGTATAATAAAATGCAGAAATATATCCACAGTGGTAAAGTATAAATAGCATACCTATATGGGAAAAGAATCACCTCAGGAGAACCGCAGGAACCCCAACACGCGTTTCAGCGGAAGCCTTTCTCAAGGGTCGCGGTTTTACCCTGGTGATGTGCTACTATTTAAACACCAACTGACCAATCATAAAAAAAATAATGATAAAATAACTGCCGCTGTGTAATACATAGTACATAGGCCGAATGCAGGGAAAAGGACCTCCCAACACCGCCCACAAAAGGCCGATACTAAAAACGGCGCCCATGTGATGGCCAGTCATGTGAGTGCCTGAGATGAGCGAGCATACTCGTCCGAGCTTGATACTCGTTCGAGTAATAGGGTACTCGTAAGTGCTCGCTACTCAGACGAGTATCTCGCCATGCTCGAGGAAATGGCATCTCCCGCCTTTTGAATTTTTGGTGGCTATAAACTCAGCCAATCACAAGCCAGGAGACTCTGCGGTACACCCAGCATCACGTGGGGCCCTTACATGTCGATAGCAGGGGTTGGCTGGCCTGATCAGGTGACCCTGGAATATACTAGTGACTGCCCGCGGTGCTTGGCTCAGTTGCTGCCTGGATGTCGTTAGGGACAGATCTGCAGTGTGATACAGGGAGAGTTTTAGGGTGTTCTACTAGATTTGTGTTAGGCAGGAGTGATTCTAAAAGACCCCAACAGCCCTTGTTAGGGCTACAAGACCCTTTTTTTTTATCTGCTTGTGGCTGGGCTTGCTGGCTCTAGTAGTGCAGCTACCGCCATTTTTGCAGCATTTTGCAGGTAGACTGGAAAACCATTCTGTGTGTCACAGTTCAGCTGGCCAGTCACCACAAACCACAATCCATATTTTCTGTCCAGGTGACCCATACTGTACGTCACGTAATCAAATACGGTCTTTTGCTCTCACTGATACAGCTACATTAGAAAAATCTCTGTGCGACATTTGTCTGGGTAGCAGTGAAAATAGCCACAGTCAGCAGGGGCTGATTTTGCTGTCTGATATATTCTGCACGTCACGTAAAAAAAAAAAAAAAAAACAAATAAAAAAACATTTTTTTTTTAATCTCAGTGATACAAATCCATTTCATACAGCTGTGTGGAACCATTCTGTGTGTCACAGTTCAGCTGGCCAGTCACCACAACCCACAATCCATATTTTCTGTCCAGGCGACCCATACTGTACGTCACGTAATCAAATACGGTCTTTTGCTCTCACTGATACAGATACATTGGAAAAATCTGAGTGCAACATTTTTCTGGGTTGCAGTCAAAATAGCGACAGTCAGCAGGGGCTGATTTTGCTCTCTGATATATTCTGCATGTCACGTAAAAAAACAAAAAAAAAAAACAAAAAAAACAAAAAACTTTTTTTTTTTTTTAATCTCAGTGCTACAAATCCATGTCATACAGCTGTGTGGAACCATTCTGTGTGTCACAGTTCAGCTGGCCAGTCACCACAATCCGTATTTTCTGTCCAGGCGACCCATACTGACCCATACTCACGTAATAAAATACGGTCTTTTGCTCTCACTGATACAGCTACATTAGAAAAATCTCTGTGCGACATTTGTCTGGGTTGCAGTGAAAATAGCCACAGTCAGCAGGGGCTGAGTTTGCTCTCTGATATATTCTGCACGTCACGTAAAAAAAAAAAAAAAACTTTTTTTTTTTTTTAAATCTCAGTGATACAAATCCATTTCATACAGCTGTGTGGAACCATTCTGTGTGTCACAGTTCAGCTGTCCAGTCACTACAAACCACAATCCGTATTTTCTGTCCAGGTGACCCATACTGTACGTCACGTAATAAAATACGGTCTTTTGCGCTCACTGATACTGGGCCAGAGCTGGTGCATTAGCAGCAACTGTTTCACGTAGTGAAGCTCCCGTGGCGAGGCCTAGATGTTCGCAAGTCTGGAGGTTCTTTAAAGAAAGTGAGGATGACCGACGGACTGTGGTGTGCAACCTGTGTCACATCAGGATCAGCAGGGATGCCACCACTACTAGCCTAACCACCACCAGCATGCGCATGCATATGAGTGCTAAACATCCCACTCAATGGAATCAAGGCCGTTCACCTCCTGCGGGTCCCAACACTGCTCCTTCCCCTGTGTCACTCGCTGCCTCTGCTAGTCAACCCCCTGCCCAGGACCCCTGCACGAGCGCCTCCCACCGGAAAACCACACCTTCGCCTCCACGATCCTCCACAGCGTCCACCAATGTGTCTCTGCGCAGCGCTCAGCTGTCCTTACAGCAGACGCTGGAGCTCAAGAGGAAATACAGTTCCACCCACCCACATGCACAAGCCCTCAACGTCCACATCTCCAAATTGCTGAGCCTTGAGATGCTGCCCTATAGGCTGGTAGAGACCGAGGCCTTTCGCAATCTCATGGCGGTGGCTGCCCCTCGGTATTCGGTCCCCAGCTGCCACTATTTTACCCGATGTGCCTTACCAGCCCTACACCAGCACGTGTCACAGAACATCATCCGTGCCCTGACCAACGCTGTTTCTGAGAAGGTCCACCTAACCACGGATACGTGGACAAGTGCTGCCGGGCAGGGACACCATATATCACTGACGGCACATTGGGTTAACTTGGTGGAGGCTGGGACCCTGGGGCCGCTCATGTACTGCCCACACCGAGGATTGCGGGGCCTACCTCGGTCACGGTCTCTCAGACGTACTATGCCTCATCCTCCGACCCCTCCTCCTCCTCCTCCTCCGAATTACCATCCGTGGGCACGGTGCCTTCAGTCGGTAGCTCTAGGCGCAGCAGCAGTGCCGTGGGTAAGCGCCAGCAGGCGGTGCTCAAACTGCTGAGCTTAGGTGACAAAAGGCACACCACCCAAGAACTATTACAGGGCATCACGGCGCAGACCGATGTGTGGCTGGCACCGCTGAACCTCAAGCCAGGCATGGTTGTGTGTGACAACGGGCGTAAACTGGTGGCGGCTCTGCAACTTGGCAGACTCACACATGTGCCATGCCTGGCCCACGTGTTCAATCTCATAGTTCAGCGGTTCCTCAAGACATACCCCAATCTGTCTGATTTGCTCACCAAGGTGCGCCGCATCTATGCGCATTTCCGCAAGTCGACTACAGATGCTGCCACTCTCAGGGCAGCGCAGCGCCGCCTACAACTGCCCGCTCAACGACTGTTGTGCGATGTGCCCACATGATGGAATTCGACATTAAAGGGGTATTCCCATCTCACAAATGTAGTTTGTATAGTTAGATATAGCCATACCAATATTATTACTAATAGAATGTATTTATATAAAATGTACCGTTTAGAAGATTTGTCTATTTGTAAATCCATTGTCCCACACACATCAGTCTGGCCGTTGCTCCTAGTTACAACCACCGCAGCCATGTAGTAGTGGTGGTCAACTTGCTCCTTTTCAAACCCGCTCTGAGGTAACTGCTGTATTATGAACGCACATTGCATGAACATGCGCAGACACACCTTAGGGTTGTAGCATTTTTGTCTGCGCTTCCAAAACGCAGAGAAACGGATCCTGTTCCAAGATCAATTCATCTCTATGGAGCAGGATCTGTTTATAAAGTCTGCATTTTGGACGGATCCCGACCATTGCGTTTTGGACTGGTTGCGTCCAAAATGCAGATGTGAAAGTACGCTAAGACGTGTCTCTGTATGCTCATGTAATGTGCGTTCACAATACAGCAGTTACCTCAGAGCAAGTTTGAAAAGGAGCAAGCCGGCCACCACTACTACATGGCCGTGGTGGCCGTAACTAGGGGCAACGGCCTGACTGGTGTGTGAGACAATGGATATACAAATAGGAAAATCTTCTAAACGGTACATTTTATATAATTACATTCTATTAGTAATAATACTGGTATGGCTATATCTAACTATACACACTACATTTCTGAGATGGAAATACCCCTTTAAACATGTTATCCAGAGTTTACCAGCAGCGCAGAGCGATTGTAGACTGCCAGATGTCAACTTCCACCAGAACTGGTAGTCAGGTCAGTCAACTTCCTCAAGTCTACAATGAGTAGTGGACGTGGATGTCTGATATCTGCCAGGTGTTGAGCAACTTTGAGGAGTCAACACAGATGGTCAGCGGCGATGCCGCCATTATCAGCCTCACCATCCCGCTGCTTTGCCTGTTGAAAAATTCACTGCTCAGCATGAAGTCGGAAGCTTTGCGCTTGTCATAAGAGACGGTGGAGGAAGATACGTCGCTTGATAGCCAGAGCACCCTCCGGTCTGTTTCTCAGCGCGTATCGAAGGAGGGGGATGAGGATGAGGAGGAAGAGGAGGAGAATGTCGGCGAGACAGAAGAGGGTACCAGTGCTCAGTCCTTATTAACTGTTGAGCGTGTATGGGCTGAAGAGGAGGAGGAGGAGGAAATGGAGAGTCAGGCCAGTGAGGAGAGGGAATTCTTGCGTGTTGGGACTCTGGCGCACATGGCAGACTTCATGTTAGGCTGCCTATCCCGTGACCCTCGCGTTAGAAGAATTTTTTCAAACACCGAATACTGGGTGTTCACTCTCCTGGACCCACGGTACAAGCAGAACCTTTCCACTCTCATCCCTGTAGAGGAAAGGAGTATGACAGTGAATCAATATCAACAGGCCCTGGTGTACAAGCTGAAACAATCCATCCCATCTGACACCGCTAGCAGCAGAGGGCGTGCTTCTGTGGGCCAAGTAGCGGGGGAGAGGAGGCGAGCAGGCAGCTTGTCCAGCACTGGCAGGGGAACGCTCTCCAAGGCCTTTGTCAGTTTTATGTCACCCCAGCAAGACACTGTCACCTGTCCCCAGTCTCGGCAGAGTAGGGGTGAGCTTTACAGAAAGATGGTGAGGGAGTACCTAGCTGACCATACCAACGTCCGGACCGATCACTCTGCTTCATACAACTACTGGGTTTCAAAGCTAGACACGTGGCCTGAACTGGCGCTGTACGCTTTGGAGGTGCTGGCCTGCCCTGCCGCTATCATGTTGTCAGAGCGGGTATTCAGTGCAGCTGGTGGCGTCCTCACCGATAAGCGTACACGCCTGTCAACTGACAGCGCTGACAGGCTGACGCTTATTAAAATGAACAAAGCCTGGATTTCACCGGAATTCAAATCTCCTCTGGGGGAAAGCAGCTAAAGATTAACATTACTTATGTATCCGATTCCTCTTCTCTACTCCTCCTACTCCTCCTCCTCCTTGTCGTCTTTGCCTAACGCTGACCCAAAACGCAATTTTTTAGAGGGCCAACTGGCACTCTTTTACGACAATTTTTCCGGAGGGCCCCCTACAGGCCCTCTCTCCAAACAATTTTTCCGGAGGGCCACCTACAGGCCCTCTCTCTAAACAATTTTTCCGGAGGGCCACCTACAGGCCCTCTCTCCAAACAATTTTTCCGCAGTGTCAACTACAGACACTGTAAAACAATGTTTCAGGAGCGTCAAACAGACAGTCCAAAACAATTTTTCAGGAGGCGCAAGTACCGACATTTAAAAAATTTTTTTTTTTGCTGAGGGTCGACTTTATGTACTCCGAAAAGAAAAAATTTTTTGGAGGCTCAACAAAAGCCATTTCACTGCATTCTCAGTCGGACAAAGTCATTGGTGGTGTAACCGCCATGCTGCGTCAGGCTAAATTTTTTGGGTGGCTCACCTGCTACCTCATCTAACTTGGTCACTTGTTGGTGTCACCGCCATGCTGTGTCAGGCTTATGCCTGCATTGTGTGGCTGGGGATAGGAGAGCAGTGCCAGCATGGGAATGGGTGATGGACCTTCGTTGCACCTAGTTGGGTGCTTCCATAACACGTGATGGGCATGTGCCTCGCCTTTCTTGGTCTGGGTGAGCACAATTGCCATGAGGGTAACCACCAGGCTGTTGCAGGAGAATTTGGGGTAATGGTGGGATTAGGCAGCCTCAGAGGCATCCATGCATGCTTCCACTGCTGTTTCCTGCCATTTCCGTGGTGTTTCCATCATTTTCTGATGTTTCCAGGTTTTCACCCAGCCTTCCCTAGGCAGAGCCTTGGTCCCCTGCAAAAAATGCTCGAGTCTCCCATTGACTTCAATGGGGTTCATTACTCGAAACGAGCACCCGAGCATCCGGAAAAGTTTGTCTCGAATAATGAGCAACCGAGCATTTTAGTCCTCGCTCATCTCTAGTGAGCGCACCAAAACCCGGCCATGCGGGCAGATATCGCAGTCACGTAGTGGCCAATCACGTGACCGCAATATCGCTCGGCAACACTGATGCACACCAATCACGTGACAACAGTCACGGGACAACAGCGTCATTGACAAAGATAATGCAGCGGCGATATAGGTAAATGAATGGGGAAACGCAGGAGTGGAATACAAAACGCTATATCGGACAAATATTAAAGTGCACACATAATAAAAACTTTCATGATTCAAAAAACGATATATACGAAACACCAGTGCATGATTATAATAATGTATAAAAAAGGTATTTTATCATTAATTATTTCTTTTTTATGATTGGTCAGTTGGTATTTAAATAGTAGCACATCACCAGGGTAATACTGCACCCCTTGAGAAAGACTTCCGCCGAAACGCGAGTTGGGGTTTCTGCGGTTCTCCTGAGGTGATTCTTTTACCATATAGGTATGCTATTTATACTTTACCACTGTGGATATATTTCTGCATTTTACCATACATGGGCAATTTGATGTTATATGAGTACTCCTATACCACCCTACTACAATTGTATAGTTAGTGGTGTGTCTTTGTATTTGTGGATATATCTATGCACTTTACCATATATGGGCAACTTCATGTTATTTTATACCACTCTACTACAACTGCATAGTTTTTTAACACCTTTATTTAGATTTTTCCGTTACAACACATATTAGTAATATATAAAAAAGAAGACGGTTCAAGTAAGTAACTTCAGGTCATCAAAGACAAACTGAGCCAGCCCGAAGAAATACCCCCTGCCCCCTAACCCCCCACCCCATATGGACGATAGGGGGAAAAAAAAAAACAAAAAAAACATGGAAGGGTTCGGGTGGATTCAAGTTGTCCTAAATGTGGATATGAGAGGGCAGATTTTTGCCATCTTTGTTGGCACTGTCCAAAGGTAAAGGGTTTTTGGACAAAAGTCTATGATTATATTGAGAATATTGTTGCCATTAATCTTCATTTTAATATGGAATGTATGATATTTGGATATTTGGGAGACGACAGGGTATCACTGGGTAATAGGATCCTGGCTTCAAGATTACTTTTCCTAGCTCGTCTTGTTATTGCTAGATCCTGGATGGTGGAAGGGGGCCCAGAATTTATTGGCTGGAAAGAGCTGGTTAAGAAGGTTAAACAGTATGAATATATCTGGTATAAGCGGAAAGATAAGGTGAAACTATGGCATCGCATATGGGACAAATGGCCTCATTGATAAACTACAACTGCATAGTTAGTGGTTGTGTCTTTGTGCACTCATTCTATTGAATATACTTTGTTGTATCCCTCTGGTGTTTACCGCAGTCTATGTGATGTGTCTCATCTCTTTTTTATATATAATGTGGATTTAAAAGATTATTGATTTTAGCCATTCTTAGACTCAGTTTTTTTGTATTTTTACTGTAGCAGTGGAGTACGGTCAGGAGCACACATAACAATGTGCTATGCCAGGATTAGATAAGTGGAGAAGGTCAGGCAGCAGCATCTATGTGTGCTCCAGCCCATACACCTTTCACTGAGGTCCCTATTGCTATAGTGCAAGCAATCTGTGCTCCATACACCACTAAGAAGTGCAAATATATTGCATTTAAAGCTCTTTAAATTTGCAAACTGACACCGAAATAAGTTATTGAAATGGATTTCCTATTTTGATATATATATTTCGTATGTATAATTTTGCTTGAATGGGGCGATAATGGCAAAATTATTAATTATCTCAGACAATTCCTATGATATAAATGCTTACTTAAAGAGACAACTCCATCACAATGCTCTTTTGATATGCCATATGTAAATAGTAGAGATGAGCGAGCACTAAAATGCTCGGGTGCTCGTTATTCGAGTCGAATTTTTCCCGATGCTCGGGTTCTCGTTTCGAATAAGGAACCCCATTGAAGTCAATGGGAGACTCAGCATTTTTTGCAGGGGACCAAAGCTCTGCACAGGGAAGGTTGCGTGAAAAACCTGGAAACCTCAGAAAATGATGGAAACACCACGGAAATGGACAGGAAACAGCAGGGACAGCATGCATGGATGCCTCTGAGGCTGCCTAATTGCACCATTATGCCAAATTCTGGGCAACAGCCTGGTGGTGACCCTCAAGACAATTGTGCTGACCCAGACCAAGATGGGCAAGGCACATGCACTGGCACATGTTAGGAAAGCACCCAACTAGGTGCAACGAAAGTCCATCACCGCCTGCGGGTGACACCACTGCCCATGCTGGCACTGCTGTACTATCCCCCGGCCCAGGACGCAGGCATAAGCGTCTCCCTCCCCACACCCACCCTGTCCACAGCAGACACAAAGACCTCCAAGCACAGTGCCCAGCTTTCCTAATTCCAGACGGGCTAAGACGCACACTGCACCCACCCATTAGTCTCCACAAGTGGGTGGGTGCAGAGCCTTTTAGTGCCCCTCAAGACAATGTTTGTGTGCCAGGGCCGGGTAGTAACCGTCCTTGAAGTTGTGGCGGAGAGGCCTGCGGTGACCCTCAAGATAATTTTGGACGATAGTGTAGTGGCGAGCCTCCAAAAAATCGTGGGTGACAGCCTGGAGGTGACCCTCATAAACAATTGGTTTGAAAAAGCATGGTGGTGCACCCCTGAATGACAGTCTGTGACTTAGATTGCAGGTGAACCCGCTAAAACTGTAGTCTGGCACACCTTGGTGGTGAACCCCTAAATTACATAGTTTGACTGAGATTGCAGTTTACAGTATGGGGGTGAAACCCAGGATGACTTGTTAAGACTGAGATTGCAGTTTACAGCATGGCGGTGAACCCCAGAGTGGCTTGGTTAGACTAAGATAGCAGCTGAACCACCCAAAAATTTAGCCTGACACAGCATGGCGGTGACAACAGAGTGACCAAGTTAGATGAGGTAGCAGGTGAGCCACGCAAAAATTTAGCCTGACACAGCATGGCGGTGACAACAGAGTGACCAAGTTAAATGAGGTAGCAGGTGAGCCACCCAAACATTTAGCCTGACACAGCATGGCGGTGACACCAACAACTGACCAAGTTAGATGAGGTAGCAGGTGAGCCACCCAAACATTTAGCCTGACACAGCATGACGGCGACACCAACAAGTGACCAAGTTAGATGAGGTAGCAGGTGAGCCACCCAAACATTTAGCCTGACACAGCATGGCGGTGACACCACCAAGTGACCAAGTTAGATGAGTTAGCAGGTTGAGCCACCCAACATGTAGCCTGACACAGCATGGCGGTGGCTGTTTGAAGTTGGGACTCT
>ONZH01019353.1:0-27085 GCA_900303285.1 Rhinella marina | reverse complement strand
ATCTGCAGTAAAAAAGATGAAAAGGAGGGCAATAATGTAAGTGTTCTGTTCTTTTCCCATTTCTGACTGGATGGTCACTTTAAATATCTTAGTAAGTACCAGGATAACAGGCATAGTAGCTGCTATGGGGCCCAGCATCTAAGGGGGCCCATTTCCACCCAGACATGGGGTGCAGTTAACGTTAATATGTATACAGTGTCGTGAAAAAATTGAACATGACCCCATTCTAAGTTTTACTGTCTAAAGTCATGATTACGGTACTTCTGATGTTTGTGTTATCCCTTCTGCTTGTCATTACTGCATTTGTTGTGCTGTGACATCACTACATTATTATTCTTGTATTGTGCATTATACTTGCATGTGATAACTGTTTGTTATAATTCCAGTGTTGTAGCATCACTGAATAGCTGATCCTTGTACTGTGACATTACTGTGTGCTTTAAACCAATGACTTCACTATGCACATTATGCCATTATTCCATCACCATGTGCATTATCCCTATACTATGACATCAGTGTGTGTCTCAGCCCTGTGCATTAGAGAGACCCATTTCAAGTTTTTTGTGGGGCCCCATAGCTGCTTGTTACGCCCCTGATCACAGAGTTATTGTAATTAATAAAGCTCTGAAACAGTCAATTACATAATGCTTCATAGCCAACAAAACAGATTTTTATGTGCTAAATACAATAATCCCTTATAATACTCTCACTAGGTAGCTCTTGGTAGGGAAGTGCAATTTTAATTTGATGCTGTGTTACAAATGACAGAAGAGTAAGTCATGCATACTAACATTCTTCAGAATTATTGGCAACGTACCAGAATACTCAAATCATTTTTTATCTGTTCACCTTGCAACAGACCAACAACCTTTCCATGTCAATTAGTGCAATGCTTTAGGGTGAGTTCCCATCAGAGGAAAAGAAAAATGGGCAAAAACTCATCTGGGCATCAGTTGTGCTCCGTTTGTGTCCGTTCTGTCAGGCTTCAGTTATCTTTGACTGGAAAAAAAGTACAACAGACGGGGCTTTTTCTACTGTCAAAAATGACCGGAAACAGCTGGAACTGACAAACTGAGCAAAACTGATGCTCAAAAATATCTATAAAAACAGGTTAAAAGGGAAAAGCTTTTTTCATTTTTCTATTCCTCTAACAGAACAGAAATATGGAAAATGCAACACTGATGTCAACTTAAAGGGATTGTCCAGAATTAGAAAAACGTGGCTGCCTTCTTCCAAAAACAGCACTGCTAATGTCTACAGGCTGTGTGAGGTATTGCAGTTCTGTTCCTTTGACTATAATGGGGCCAAGCTCCAATACCAAACTCAACCCATGGACGGGAGGGCACTGTTTTTTCCTCATTTGCTTCAGTTTTATTTCTATAGTGTTATAATGTTCTGTGGTTTAATGACATAGCTCCAATATATTCCACAGCTATTTTTCAATTTATTAAGCTACAGTAAGTGAGAGGGCCTTGTTGCAGAATTGTCCGTTGCTCTGTAGTTCCTGCTCTCCTAGGCTCTATTCCTGCTGTCCACATTAGCTTGCTGCAACCAGTGGCACCCAGTCACCAAGCTGAAGGTCCTTAGCTGACGCATGGAACTTGGTGATTTAGGTACATTTTTTCTCTAGCTTTTGTTCGTTGCATTGCTATTGTTTGACTACAGACTCTGATCTTGACCTTAGCCTTGTTTCTGACTATGCACCTATCTTGTCTGCCTAGTATCTATTGCTCTACTGATCTCGATCTTCTGACTACATTTCTGATTATTCTCTGGCTTGCCACATTCTGATTAGTCTTCGGGAGATAACTCTCAGCTACTTACCTCCCTTAGCCACAGCATCAGTTGCACCACTGCTAATGTGGGACTACTCTAAGGAATGCTGACAGTAAATCCTCCAGTAGAGAAGTCTTTGGGGAGGTTAGGGGTGAAGACCAGTGGATTCCTTAAACTTCACAGATTGAGGCCTAGAGAGTTCACTTTCTGATACGTGGCTATAGGAGGCTGTAAGAAGGGTAAGATTTGTACAGTTTATCAACCCATGATTGTAAGAAAGAAAGTTTCAATTCCCTGACCATCATCAGAGATCCTGAAGAGAAAACTGTGACTAACTGAAACTATTAGATTAGCAAGTCGGACAACTTTATGCAATGATTAAGGGGGTTCTCCAGTCATTTTTTCAGATCCGTAGCTAGTAATAACCTGTGGAAGGAAGATGTTTTACATAGTACTTCTCTGTCCCTACCTATACCAGTGCCGCAGTCCCTGCCTCGCTCGCAGAGGCAGCAGGCTATTCTGCCCTTGTTAGCCCTTTCGGCTGGTTTCACACGAGCAAGTTCAACGCATTGAACTCGCAGCGTGTCTGTGGAAGCTCCAGTACTGATCTCCCTAGCATGTAATTCTTCTGTTCTGGAATGTATTGTATAACACTGACCGCATTGTTATATTGTATAACACTGACAGTGTTATACAATACATTCCTGACCTTTGTGCCACAATCTGCGCCAGAAATATGCCTAACTTTATCTGCTGAGATAGGTGATCAGTATCAGATCAGCCGGGGGGTCTGACTCCTGCTACCTCTGCTATCAGTTGTTTTCAATACACAGCTCCATACACTATGTAGTGGACTGCCTGGTTACTGCACTGCTGCTCTCATTCAAGTGAATTTTATAACTCAAAGACTAAAGAACGGGAAAAGCAACTCATAGGGTATCACAGGGAGATGCCAACTTCAGTATGCATTGTTTATACATATGTGTATACGGGGGGAATTTATTAATTCACAAAATAGTTTTAATAAAAATTGAGCTGGAGTAAGGTGTGCCAAATTTATTAAGAGGTGCAGGCCTCTCAACAAATTTGGTACAGACAATCTGTGCACCACAAAAACAAATGAACCTATGAGCTGCCATAGATGTCTATAATTTATGCCAGCTTCTGCCCAGTTTTTGAAAAAGTGCTGCAAGAGGCATAAAAACCTAAAAAGTGAGCTGTGCGGAATCGGGTTAAAGCACAGCGCAGAGGGAAGACCGGGAAGAGCTCTGGCTCTCAGGAGTGGCGGCATACAGAGCAGGAGAGGTAAGTAGATTTATCTTTTTCTCTGATGTGAGGTCTTCTTCGTGTGGTGAACTTATTAACATGGAGGTGTGATCTGAGGTCTGACTGGGAGACTTGCTAACATGCAGGTCTGATATGAGGTCTGATTGGGGGTCTTATAAAAAAAAATAGGGCATCTGATCTAAGGTTTGGTTGAGGATCTGATCTGAGGTCTGAATAGTGGCCTTATTAACATTGGGGGTCTGCTTAGTTACCTGGGAGTGAATCTAATGGCCACCTATGAATCCCTTTGTACCCACAATTTCCCACACCTATTCTTGGAAGTCAAGAGGCTGATGGACAAATGGACGTCATTATCTTTCCCCCTATTTGGTCACATTGGCTGTCAAAATAACTGTGTTGCCTATATTACTGTATGTTTTTATTTTTGGTACCACCACCCCCCCTACACACACACACCCACACACACTTTTACATCACTTGAACACTAACATACCAGATGTTTGCTGGCGTTGTGATGGGTTAGGGGGAACTTTGGTGCACATATTTTGGCTTTGTCCTCTCATCTGACTGTTTTGGGAGGAGACTTGTCCATGAGGTCATTGGTATAGATCTACCTTTGGAACCTCAACTATTTACTCAATGTGCTTCCAATAAGGGTGGGCAGGCTTCCTCTTAGATTAGCTGTACACATTCTGATAAGGCTCTCTGTCTGAGCTTGACTATGGAGACAGCTTGGACTTCCACCAAGGGCTGTTCTGGAGGCCCAAATTAGAGAGGTCTGCAGTATGGAGTACCTCACTGCGCTTCTTTTAGATAAAGTGGATACATTTCAGGATGTCTGGGCACCATGTGATACTCATCTGTGCTCACA
Organism: Rhinella marina; assembly: GCA_900303285.1. Taxonomy (NCBI): domain Eukaryota; kingdom Metazoa; phylum Chordata; class Amphibia; order Anura; family Bufonidae; genus Rhinella; species Rhinella marina. The sequence continues at coordinate 23,151 of ONZH01019353.1, read as the reverse complement.
CCCTTCATAGATTAGACCTTCAGTCTATTGCACCACAGACTAGCTTTCTTAGCACTTTGTCCTTTCTGCCTCCCCTATTTGTGTGTCTCTGTCTGGGTACCTCATCTTTGTAATTCAGAGTCTGGTTTTGTTTTCATGGGCTAGATGGTTCACCGTTTGCTGACATAGGCTACTTTCACACTAGCGTTAAGCACGGATCCGTGCAGATAATACAACCATGTGGATCCGTAATGAACGGATCCGGTTGTATTATCTTTACCATCTGTTAAACGATCAAGATCCATCATTGACTCCATTGAAAGTCAATGGAGGACGGATCCGTTTACAAGTGTGTCACACTGAAAGGATCCGTCCCAATTGACTTGCATTGGGGGCCATTCCGGGTGCCATACTTGGTGCGGATGGCTAGACCGGAGAGCAAACCGCAGCATGTTGCGGTTTGCTCTCCGGTCTGGAGACAGAACGGAATCCTTTCAGGAGCATTCCGTTGTCTTCAGTTCAGTTTTGTCCCCATTGACAATGAACGGGGACAAAACTGAAGCGTTTTATTCCAGTATTGAGCCCCTATGACAGAGCTCAATACCGGAATAGTTAAACGCAGGTGTGAAAGTAGCTTTACTGAATGTAATCTTTCTTTTGCATCAGCTATAAGTGATACTTGGATTACTTAGTCCTGTCTAAGTTCTTTTATTGTACTTGTAAAATACATTAAGAAAAATTACAGTTAAAAAACATTGGGAGTCTTTTCTGAGGTCTGCTTAACCTTGGGGGTCTTAGCTGAGGTCTGATGAAAAAAATTTTTTTTCTTATTTTCCTTCTCTAAAACCTAGGTGCGTCTTATCAGCAGGAGCGTCTTATAGGGAGAAAATATGGTACTTATTTCTGCGATGTTATTTGAAGGACAATGTCTACATAGTCAATGCTCCAGATATGATGGGCTGTGTGGGTTGTTGGTTTTGTTTTTATAAAATACATATAATACCTCCCGCTGAAAAATATCCCATTCTAATTCCAAAAGAGCTGAACAACAACCTTAACAGTGCAGTGGAAATGTCAGATATGAGAAGATATAATTTGCAAATACTGAGGCCAAATTAAACCTCACAAGTGTGAAGAAACAAATAGAATCATGACAGTGATAAAGCATGAAAAGGCTTTATAATTTCATTAGCAGACAGAATCTTTTTAAGATAATTTAATGCATCATCTGCACATTCATATCATACACAAATTGTTAATTTCACATTTCAATGTAGCAATGTCTTTTTTAATTAATGCTCAATTATCATTTTTTAATGTTACATGTTATTGCTGAGTGGAAGGTTCCATGCCGAAACTGGAAAGATAGAGACAGATGCCTATCCTATAATTTAATATCCCAAAAATGAATCCTATTGACCTGCAGCATTCAATCCATACAGAAATATAGCCAAGGGGTGCTTTCTGACCTTCTTCACAGCGTATTGGTCTTGTGTCATGTAAGGATGAGAGGAATACAATGGAAAACGCAGCGTTTTAATCTAAGCTTGGACTGACGATTGGAGTAAAATGGACCATGGAGAGAAATCATTTTATTAGCTAATACTATTGAAAGTGGCAGTCATCTGTGACAAAGACTGTAAAATACAAGGTTCTTATTATGAAATATGGGATTCCCCTCCTGGTCTCTAAAAAAGCTTTGTCAAAGGCAAGCCAATAAAATGATTTAGTAGAATCCACAAAATAATAGGAAAAAAACAGATTTCAATCTAATGGTTTAAAGTACAAATTGAATTTGCATTTTACATATTAAAATGGATAAAGATATAGTAAAACAATTCAATCTGATTTATTTTCCAGTTTTGGTAATATATTTTCATATAGCTGGCTTAGAATGCATAAAAGAGAAAAAAAAATCGCTTGCACCAGCACTAGATCCAATACAGTGGCACAATTACTAGGCAAATTGTATTGTTGAGCATTTATTTTATTAATGAACAATTACAGTCACTTCAAAAAGTTAATACATTTCTAACCTGTATTTATGAAAGTAAAGGTGAGGTATTGGGCTTTCTTAGGAGAATATCGGTGCAGAATTATTGGGCAACTATTTGTTTGCAGAAATATTATGTAACTAAATGAAAAAGGGAAATTTTACATCTCATTTGTTTACTTTCATCTGTTAAAGTGAGAAAAATTTACAAATAAACATTTCTGACAATTAAAGGGTTATTTTCATTTTAGACAATGGGGGCATATCGCTAGGATATGCCCCCATTGTCTTATAGGTGCGGGTCCCACTGCTGGGACCCGCACTTCTATCCAGAACGGAGCCCCCAAACTGAATGAGGGCGCACTGCGCATGAGCAGCCACCCTCGATTCATTTCTATGGGGCCGCCGAAAATAGCCGAGCGCTGGCTCAGCTACCTCCGTCGGCTCCATAGAAATGAATGGGAGCGGTGGCCGCGCTTGCGCGCTGCGCTCCCATTCATTTCTATGAGCGCAGCGGGGAGCTGCGCCTGGTGGTGGCCGGACCCCCGGGGTCCTCCAGGCGCAGCGCTCCCCGCTCCGTTCTGGATATAGGTGGGGGTCCCAGCGGTGGGACACGCACTTATAGGACAATGGGGCCATATCCTAGCAATATGCCCCCATTGTCTAAGATGAGAATACCCCTTTAACTCTGGCAGATCCACCACCAGCTATAGGGGATATTCAGACGGGCAACTAAAACGCTGGTCTTAATAAATGACCCCCTAAAAATCCATAGATAAGGCGTGTTAAGTACATCATCCTGTGTAACTGAAGGGACTGGCCCCCAAAACGCAAAACCCCTATTTTGTGCCTCTCTCTATACACTCTACACTCACAAAGGGTATTACTCGATGTTACACTCGGTCGTATTTTTTTTATAGGCTGCGATGCACAGGCCAAAGCCGCAGCCCACACCTGAGTGCTGCAACCCCTTCCAATAGCTGATTGGTTGGGTGTGGGGATTCGATCAGCACTGATGAGATGCTGTCTCCACTACCCGATGCCTACCCTTTCTTACACCTAAAAGGAATTGCATTATTTCACATTTTTTTGTCAATTTACACAAAAAAAAGTGAAAAACACTGGGCTAAAGCATAAAATAAAAAATAAAAAAATACATTTGCAATGTCTCATTCAAAAAGGTAAAATTTTACTACAGACTTTCAACTGTCTGAAAGCATGGACTTTAAAGTGTTAAGCAAACACTACTCCATGAGGGAAAGGAGAAAAGAAAGTGGGACACTCACTGTGAACAAAAAAAAAATCTTGACAATGTCAAATTTACAAAAAAATTAATTATTTCAATGGAACAAAAGACTAGCAAGATCAATAAAGGAGTTATCCGAACTATAAAACATGCCCCCCAAAGCCTGGGCCCCTTATATAGATTATAGTTACCCAGCTCTATATGAGGGTCCTTTGCATTGGGGGCATGTTTTATAGTTTGGATAGCCCCTTTAAAGGTTCACAATATTGATGGCTTATCCAGTCGCATGAACTAAGTAGACAATGTGCAGTTCAAATAGAAAATACAGCATTGAACTTCAAACAGCTAATCAGTAGGGGTGCCACGTGTTGGATCCCCAACAATCTGATACTGATGGTCAATTCTCAGTGTAAGCCATCAGTAATATGAACCCTGAAAACCTCTTCAATCATTCATTTGGTCCCTTACATTGAACATGACAGAGGAATTATTGATATAATTCCCACAGGGCTGAAGACCTAAAAATGAATTGAAGCAACCAGAGCTGCATTATCCTTTTTATTAAATATCAAAGTCTTATTAGAAAGTGCTTCTTAACTATCAGAGCAAATATTGCTTTACTATCTAACATTCTAGGCAAAACCTCATTCAGATCAAGTTTTAATGATAAAATTTCCCTCCAGACGGTAATGTAAAGGTCAGAGCAAAAATCACTTACTTTATCAATAAGGCTGTGTTCCTAAAAGAAGCATTTTGGGAAATGGTTCATTTAGTTCGCGGTGCCAGCACTGTGCAGTCTTCTGTGGTTGGTGCAGTGAAATTTATGTGCCATTTATTCTCTTGTTTAAATTGACTGGAATGGAAAACCTAATAACATGGCTGTGAGTTCAAAAATCCACACTTGATGACTTTGAATCCTTTGAACTGCAACTCACCAGTAAGACTGAAATTTGCCACAAAAAGTAATAAGGATAAATCCTTTAAAAAGGTGTCATCACTTATTCAAACTTAGTGAGAGTGGACATACACATTTCTCCCATGATGTACCTCCAGATTACATGTTGGTTTCTGCAATCGGGCATACAGTTACGCCCAAACTTTTACAGGAGTCTGTGACACTATACTAGGGTTGGGCAATATCAAAAATATTCCCATGATAACGATATATATAGCGATAAATGCCCATTTAGTAGAAAAAACACTTGGGCCCACAAGGAGACGTTATACTGAATGGGAGCAGCCAGAAGTAGACATTATATACTGTATGGGGGCCACAAGGAGACGTTATACTGAATGGGAGCAGCCACAAGGAGACATTATATACTGTATGGGGGCCACAAGGAGACATTATATACTGTATGGGGGCCACAAGGAGACATTATATACTGTATGGGGGCCACAAGGAGACATTATATACTGTATGGGGGCCACAAGGAGACATTATATACTGTATGGGGGCCACAAGGAGACGTTATTCTGTATGGGGGCAGCCACAAGGAGACGTTATACTGTATGGGAGCAGCCACAAGGAGACATTATACATGTATGGGAGCAGCCACAAGGAGACGTTATACTGTATGTGAGCAGCCACAAGGAGACGTTATACTGTATGGGAGCAGCCACAAGGAGACGTTATACTGTATGGGAGCAGCCACAAGGAGACGTTATACTGTATGGGAGCAGCCACAAGGAGACGTTATACTGTATGGGGGCAGCCACAAGGAGACTGATACTGTATGGGGGCAGCCACAAGGAGACATTAATACTGTATGGGAGCAGCCACAAGGAGACATTATATACTGTATGGGAGCAGCCACAAGGAGACGTTATACTGTATGGGGGCAGCCACAAGGAGACGTTTATACTGTATGGGGGCAGCCACAAGGAGACATTATACTGTATGGGGGCAGCCACAAGGAGACGTTATACTGTATGGGGGCAGCCACAAGAGACGTTATACTGTATGGGGGCAGCCACAAGGTGACGTTATACTGTATGGGGGCAGCCACAAGGAGACGTTATACTGTATGGGGGCAGCCACAAGGAGATGTTCTACTGTATGGGGCAGCAACAAGGAGACATTATACTGTATGGGGGCAGCCACAAGGAGACATTATACTGTATGGGGGCAGCCACAAGGAGAAATTATACTGAATGGGGGCAGCCACAAGGAGATGTTATATACTGTATTGGGGCAGCCACAAGGAGACGTTATACTGTATGGGGCAGCAACAAGGAGACATTATACTGTATGGGAGCAGCCACAAGGAGAAGACATTATACTGTATGGGGGCAGCCACAAGGAGACGTTATACTGTATGGGGGCAGCCACAAGGAGACGTTATACTGTATGGGGCAGATACAAGGAGACATTATACTGTATGGGGGCAGCCACAAGGAGACGTTATACTGTATGGGGGCAGCCACAAGGAGACGTTATACTGTATGGGGGCGGCCACAAGGAGACATTATACTGTATGGGGGCGGCCACAAGGAGACGTTATACTGTATGGGGCAGATACAAGGAGACATTATACTGTATGGGGGCAGCCACAAGGAGACGTTATACTGTATGGGGCAGCAACAAGGAGACATTATACTGTATGGAGGCAGCCACAAGGAGAAGACATTATACTGTATGGGAGCAGCCACAAGGAGACGTTATACTGTATGGGGGCAGCCACAAGGAGACGTTATACTGTATGGGGGCAGCCACAAGGAGACATTATATACTGTATGGGGGCAGTCACAAGGAGACATTATACTGTATGGGGGCAGCCACAAGGAGACATTATACTGTATGGGGCAGATACAAGGAGACGTTATACTGTATGGGGGCAGCCACAAGGAGACGTTATACTGTATGGGGGCAGCCACAAGGAGACGTTATACTGTATGGGGGCAGCCACAAGGAGACGTTATACTGTATGGGGGCGGCCACAAGGAGACATTATACTGTATGGGGGCGGCCACAAGGAGACAATAGACATTATACTGTATGGGGGCAGCCACAAGGAGACGTTATACTGTATGGGGCAGATACAAGGAGACATTATACTGTATGGGGGCAGCCACAAGGAGACGTTATACTGTATGGGGCAGATACAAGGAGACATTATACTGTATGGGGGCAGCCACAAGGAGACGTTATACTGTATGGGGCAGATACAAGGAGACATTATACTGTATGGGGGCAGCCACAAGGAGACGTTATACTGTATGGGGCAGATACAAGGAGACATTATACTGTATGGGGGCAGCCACAAGGAGACGTTATACTGTATGGGGGCAGCCACAAGGAGACGTTATACTGTATGGGGGCGGCCACAAGGAGACATTATACTGTATGGGGGCAGCCACAAGGAGAACATTATACTGTATGGGGGCAGCCACAAGGAGACATTATACTGTATGGGGGCAGCCACAAGGAGACGTTATACTGTATGGGGCAGCCACAAGGAGACGTTATACTGTATGGGGCAGCGACAAGGAGAAGACATTATACTGTATGGGAGCAGCCACAAGGAGACGTTATACTGTATGGGAGCAGCCACAAGGAGAAGCCATTATACTGTATAGGGGCAGCCACAAGGAGACGTTATACTGTATGGGGCAGCCACAAGGAGACGTTATACTGTATGGGGACAACAAGCTGACATTATACTGTATGGGGCAGCCACAAGGAGACGTTATACTGTACTGTATGGGGACCACACAGTGACATTATACTGTATAGGGGCTATACATTTTTACCCCCCCCCCTCAATATAGTATATTGTCTCTATGTGGACCACATACATTATAATGTCCCCCACCTCCTGCATCCACATCTATGTGCACTATACTGAGTACACTGTATAGGTGAGGGGGGTTGGTCAAGGGCACACTATATACAGGGGGAGTCGGTCGGGTGTATAAGTACAAGTAGTATAATCCACTACAGTGTCACTTTTGTAAGTAGCTGCTAATGGCCAACGCTAGAGACAGTACTGCCATGTGCAGGGGCCTCTGAAAAAACGATGAGCCTGGCAACAAATGTTAATAGGAGATAGTATTACCACAAGTTTATTCCTCACAACCCTGGTACTGGTGTTTACAGTCTGTATGTGTCTCCCTCCGCCGTGGACAATGGTACCGGCCAGGCCACCATCTTTTCACCTCTCTCATTGGCTGCTGTCGTCGGCCTGGCTTGTCTATGTCAGACGAGTCTGTGCCTTCTGGGCGCCCATTGATTGGCTGATGATTCAAAGTTCTCTGGTCGGTGGGCGGAGTCTTGCTGAAGTAAAGGAGTAAAGAGGGGGCGGCTGCTGCGGGAACTGACAGGTAATGAGCGCAGCAGCCGTACACTGATGTTGTGCGGTCAGCGTAAGTGTGACCACCTCTATGACGTCACTCAAATACCGCGGTAATTAAGAAACTGTGATATCGCCATATCGCAGTTTCTGATTACCGCAGTATATCGTTATCACCGGTATATCACCCAACCCTACACTATACAGTGTCAACCCCGGAGTCTCTGTTCTCCCCGGCAGAGGATACTCAGGAGCAGCTAGCAAGGGACCAGAGTCAACGATCGATCTGATTGGTTAGTCTGTACAGACTAACCAATAAGAGCATAAATGCTGTTTTTAGGCTCTAATCTCCACAGATCCACTTTGAATCCAGAGGAAAAAAAAGCTGTCTGGTTTGAAGTTATTTGGGAGCAGCACCTATACAAGCAGACAAACAGCGCAGGTTTGTGAGCGTTTGCGTGTTTTATTTCCAGTGTGTGTTTGTATTAAGTGTGTGACTTTACATGACTTGAGGTTCAGGGACTTTAGGAGGGGACTACAGTAAGTCAGTTGCTTATCACTGCACTGTATTGTATTTTTTCTCTTTTCTTGTATAATCCCCATTAGTAAGTATGAGTTCCATTATTGACAGCGCAGTCTAGTGCACATCTTGTCTAATGTATGCAGTCCTGGAATAGCCGTTTGAGCGTGCATATCTTTGTTCAAAATGCGAGCAAATTACTCATTTGGAACCGCACATTGTATATCTAAATGAGTCACTGAGAGTCGTTGGCAATTTGGAAAAGAGTTTGCTGCTCACTGAGTAGGCACTCTATGGGGTAGATGTGGAGGAGGGTGGTAGCATGGAGGCTCAGTAAAGTGAGGTAGCTAGATCGATAACACTTAAAAACCAGGGTAGAGGGAAGAGTGCCAGAGAGGCTAGCCCTGACCTAGCACACGCGAACAGGTTTGCAAGGTTGGCAGATGAGGGGAATGTTAGTTCAGGGAGAGCACTGCTGAAGCCGGACACTTCATCTGCCATTCAGGGGAATGTCACCTCCAGTAAGCAAGGGACCAGGAGAGCAGGGTAGGCCAGACAGGTTGTGGTAGTGGGAGACTCAATTATTAGGGGTACAGAGAGGGCGATCTGTCACAAACACCAGGATCGTAGAATGGTGTGTTGTCTTCCTGGCGCTCGAGTTTGACATATCGCGGATCAGGTTGACAGATTACTGGCAGGGGCTGGCTGCTTCCAGAGCAGCCGTTGTTTTCCCTAAAGGCCCACATATCGCATGAAAAAGGTCACTATTCGACTGAAACGTTGGGAAATATGTTTATGGCCTTTTAATATTTGCAAAACTCTGGAGAAAAATATATACAAAGTGATCAACATTGTTATTTTGCACAATATGAATTAAAAAGCATCACTTCAAAAGCAACTGGTGTGCCATAGATCTTCTTCCTATTTTGATTGACTTTTTAGTCTTCTATGAGCACCCTATTTAAGGTGAGTGCAGATCTCATTTGCTTCAATAGGCGAAGATCCTGCAGTCATGGTCCATATTGGAACCAATGACAAGGGTAGATGTAGAGGTAGATGGAGCATCCTTAAAAATGATTTTAGGGATTTGGGTCACAAGCTTAGGGCAAGGACCTGAAAAGGAAGTGTTTTTCCAAAATACTACATATACCACGAGCCACACAAGAAAGGCAGTGGGAGATTAGGGATGTCAACAAGTGTATCAAGAACTGTTGTAGGACGGAGGGGTTTGGGTTCCTGGAGAATTGGGCCGACTTCTCTGTCAACTACAGGCTTTATCATAGGGATGGACTGTACCTCAATGGGGAAGGTGCAGCTGTTTTGGGGGAGAAAACGGCTAGAAGGTTGGAGAAGTGTTTAAACTAGGGACTGGGGAGAGTAATTACATTATAGGAGGGAAAGATAGTGCAGATAGTGACCTGGAGTGAGGTAATGGAACTGGGAGAGGTAATGGAAGGAGGGACTGACTAATAAAACTGGGGAACTGGAATTTGTGATGTGTGAGGAGGACTATGACATGATGGATGATAGCTATGACTGGTCAGTTAATGTACAGGGCTACAGTCTGTTTAGAAATGATCGTCAAAACCGGAGAGGGGGAGGGGGTCTGCCTTTATGTAAAGTCCTGTCTAAAGCCCAAACTCCAGGAAGATATAAGTGACGGACATGAACATATGAAGTCACTGTGGGTAGAAATACATGGAGGCAAAAACAATAATAAAATACTAATAGAAGTTTATTATAAGTTATAGAGAAACACCAGCGCTGCCGTTCCCTTTTTTATGTGCCTCTCACTCAGCCCCCTGCACTAAGGATAGCAGGGGAGACCAGAATGAGTCCTCGCTGTTGCTGAATACAGCGCTCCATTCTTTTCTTCTCAGAGATGTAATCCCGCTCCTGTTGTTGCTCTTCGCTTCCACTCGTTTAACGTGCGCTGCCCCGGCCGGTAGCAAGTGCGCACGGGGAAGCAGGCAGGTAGTTGCAGAGAGGAAAACTCCGTGTGATGTCACAGGCCTCTACGGGTCCCCTCAAGGACCAAAAAGCTTCCGACACGTTTCGGAACAAACCGTGATTTTTTTGCAGGTGAATATGAGAAAGTTTACTAGATATAGATATCTTACCTTTTTATATCTTAGGTTGCGTTCACATCACTCTTTAGCTTTCCATTCTTCTTTCTCCCTCTAGCAGCTCATTCCTCCTCACCCCTTTCCTCTCTATAGATGTCTAGGAGCAGCTATGATCCATGAGTAAGCTGATAGTCCACCTCCTCTCTCAAGACGGAGAATGTTATTTTAGCTCTGATAAGCTAAAAGGCTATTACAATTTCTTATATTTGCATGTACCATTGATTTATGCAAAATTTGTTTAAAGGTTAGTAAACATTTAACTAGTGGTGTTTTCAGAAGCTGTGGCACTAGAATCAGGTAACAGAACACCACATCTCCGTATACTGTCTTGTGGGCGAGCCTGGTAATGTAGTGCTGCCCCCATTCTAGTGAAATTGAGCAGCGCTGCAGTAACCAGTCATTGCAATTCAGGGGCGGACTGGGAACTTAAAGTGGCCCTGGAAAAAATGCTAAAAGTGGCCCCGTTTTGTAGTCGGGTCCAAATTGATGGAAGGCAAGGCCAGCAATACTATATTGTGGTACATTATACCACCCCAACAGAGCCAAATACCAAAGTCCATCATAAAATACTGCCAGCAGCACAAAATACATCCCCAAAAACTTCCACTGGCCAGCCCTGAGTAGGGCTCAGGTGGCCCCCTGGGCATCGGCCCACCGGGAAATTTCCCTGTAAGGTCTAAGGCCAATCCGCCCCTGTTGCAATTACACAGTGTATGAGTTGTGTGGTTACAGCACATGGTGCCAGCTCCTGAAAACAGCTGGTCTGAAATTAATGATCTATCCTAAATCATATCACTAATATGTATAGATTCAAAGTTGATTAATACTACAGTGTTTCAATTAAAGAGGTTGTCCGAGTTATATAAAAAAAAAAAAATAGCCTACAGAGCACGGTAAATTTAATCATCAGCAATATATACATAAGCTAAGCAAGTTTTAGGCCAAAAATAATTTTACTAATTTCCCTAGTTCTGTTCTGGCCCTTTGTTGACATGCAGTTGCAGAACTGTGTGTGTGTGTGGGGGGGGGGGGTGTACCAAAAATCTCTTAAGGTTTTTTCACGAATATTTACGAGTGTGAACAAAGACTGCCTTTGTAGGACAGATCAGGTCCTCCAGATCAAGAGGTACTGTTTGTAACCACTCAACTTCAGAGCAACAAGTTAAGCAGACCTTCTCTGCAAAAGGAATGAACAAATGGCTGCTGGGATACTCATGTTGTATGCATAAGACTACAAGTCCGAGCTGTAAACTACAATGACATTGTTGATACACACAGGACCTTCCTCCTACCTGTTCTTGTGCAATGCTCTGCAGACACTTCCTCACAGCCAACAGACGAGTACAGAGGAGAGAACTCCTCCAGTCTTTGTCATCTCTGTGTTTGCAGGGTGAGGGGGGGGTGTCCTGTGCACAGCATTTGTCTCTTCAGTGCCTGGAGAAGAGGAAACCCTGCAGCTGTTCAGCACCTGAGGCAGAGCCTCCAACATCTGTGCTGCTTATGGTAGAAGGGGTTAAACTTTGCTGGAGAATCCAGTGGGAGGGCAGACATAGGGCAGACATCTAAGCGACCAGAACGGGCAGTGCAGGGGGTTAGTCACTCCAACCAGCAGAGCCTTCAGAGTGACGTTCCGTGCACAGAGGCAGACCTGCTCCTCCTGCTCACCAAGGCTGGTGCACAGATCATCATCAGAGCAGGGAGAGAAGCTGATATCACAGGTCATGTGACACTCAGCTAACTAGAACAGGGCCACTGTAGATGAAGTAAGTGAATTGAAAACCCCTTACATTTGCTTAGTTAGAAACACACAAAGAAAAAAAAATTGAACAACCCCTTTAATAGCTGACAGAGATAACTCTTAAGCTTCAGTACCGGGTACATTCATTCATATTGACAGTCTATGAAAACAATGCCCCTTCATTTTGCTTATTGGCAGGAATTCTGAGCAACAATCACCACTGATGTCATAAAGAAGGCCTACAATAATAATTCTGCTTAACTTGTTGCTCTGAAGTTGAGTGGGTACAAACAGTACCTCTTGATCTGGAGGACCTGATCTGTCCTACAACACACAGAAAACCCACTGATCTGTATGACATTGGGTAATTGTTAGTTTTCCCTGTGGAGGCGCTGCAGGGAAATTTAAGAGTTTTCCAAGATTTTCTAACTGATGACCTATCCCCATCAAACAGCCTGAAAAGGGCTCCTGTGAGCGTTGCGTTCCTCTCGCAGCTTACCTAGCACAGCGCTGTACATTGTATAGCGGATGTGCTTGGTATTGCGCTCAGCCCCATTCACTTCAATGGGGCCGAGCTGCTCCTAGGCCACATGATCGATGAACACGTGGTCATTGGCCTAGGAAAAGCTTAGAGAAAGCCGCGGCGCTACTGCGAGCACTTCTCAAAAAGCTGATAGGTGGGAGTTCCTGGCTGTCGGACCCCCACAGATCAGTAACTGATGACCTATCCAGAGGACATTAACATTAGCAACATGTTGGACAACTGGTTGTGTTTTCTGTCTCGTTAAATAGTAAATATAGTTAATCAACTACTACTTAATCAGAATTTCCTTTGGAACTATTGTTCAGCGTAGATACATTTGGTGTTTTCACTCGCAGTTGGTTTACCATTTAAGCAATAAAAACGTTTTAGGCTTCTGGTATGCTTGACGGTATCTTACCTGATCATATTTGCACCAGTCACAACTTAAAATTTCTGCTTGGTGAGCAGGGATGACTAGTTTAGATACAGGCGTTTTCATGTCCCATATTCTCAAAGTGTGGTCTCCTAAAATCAGAAAGGGATAATTACAGTAGGTGAAAAATGTAGCACACTTAAATGGGGTCATTTATCAAACTGGTGTAAAGTAGAACTGGCTTAGTTGCCCATAGCAACCAATAAGATTCCACCTTTAATTTTTGACAGCTCCTTTGGAAAATGAAAGGTGGAGTCTAATTGGTTGCTATGGGCAACTAAGCCAGTTCTAATTTACACCAGTTTGATAAGTGACCCCAAAAATGTTTCAAGATTTAGACCTTGTGCATTAAGAGCGTGAGGTGATCTTTGTTGCTGCCCTCCACTCTGGCTAATACATGAGGGTCCTGAATGAGGGACAACATTTACAAAAGGTAATGTTTGATATGTTATGGAGACCCCCACCAATCCATAAAATGAGGGGAGATAAGCACATGCATAGCATGTTCTCTCTCCTTGCTGCTTGTGAAAAGGTAGTGACCCTCTACCGGTATGTTCAGACACAGGATTTTTGTCTGCAACAAAATCCTCAGTGTATCCTACGGCAGAAACTGTTGCTCTGCAGACTCGCTCTAGGTTTAGCTCCACTGAATTGAGCTAAACCTCAGCAAGCTCCAGTTATGGCTTTGGGCGGGCTCCACGCAGTAACCACGTGAAGAAAGGACCTGTACATTCTTGGTGAGGCATTCACAAACATGCAGCCAAACCCTTGGCCACTTCAACTGCGGTGCAGACTCTCACTGAAAACAATGGAAGGCGGTTTCAGCACAGATTTGGCTCAGTTTCACCCAAAATCCTCTGTATGCACATACTAATAAGGGTGTCTTTTTTTTCTAATTGAAACCTTTCAAGGTACTGACTGTCACAAAACATAATGGTCTCACAATGCAGCAACATTTCCATTTCTGGCTTCAAAGAGAAAGATCCTGATACTACAAACATAAAAATAAAAAAAGTAAATTGGTTATCTATAGCTTTGTGCCAGGATCCATCAAATATATATATATATATATATATATATATATATATATATATATATATAGAACACTTGTAAGCTGATATTCTGAAAAGAGGGTATTCTGTACAGCCAGAAAGATTTGAAGATCACAAAGAGCACTTAGGATATGAATAACACTGGCCAATAGTATGTTATTAAATTACATCCATATTATTCATACATAACAGGCCTTGTTTCTGCTGGTATCAAGGTTTCTGATGCCCATGAACTGCTTGGTTTTCTCCAGTATTCTGTCAGGTACATTTTATACATATGAAATTACAGCAGAGCAGCTGTAAAAAAATCTTTGAGGTATAAGAATCACTTTTTAAACCATTAGATAGTTACAAGATTGAAGAAACACTGCGATATCTCATGGTTGGAGATGCTGATTAGATAAAATGACTTCTGTATTAGGTTATGGTATTTGTTTTCTTCAAAACGTCTCTGAACAACATTCTTTTGTTTAGCAGGAAAACTGATTTCTCAATCCAATTTATTTCGAAAGCCTTCTTAATTTGATGAAAGATGTATTCATCACACCAGAAGATTGTCAGAGAGATTCACCTGCAGCTATTCTATATCAGAAGAAAGTAGACAAATGTGTCTTTAATGAACATTTCCAGTAGGAATACATATATAAATTAACAAATAAATGATCCTTTGATGGGAGCCAAGATATTATACAGTACATATTCATGGATGTAATTCACATCCATATAGAAATAATCCTTTGGTCTAGATTGCACCCAGGGAATATTGTGGAATACTTAGTGAGCTGACCAGATCGAAACTTCTTTGGTGTAGATTGGACCCAGTAAAGGAATATTGATGAATTCATGCATTTAAAACAGCCCCTAGTTTGGGCTTCACTTCTGACCCCATAGTCCTCAGTGTCCTAATTCACTCCAGTGTGGAAGAATGTCTACTAAATTGAACTTATCAGTGATTGATAGCATTCCCTGAATACGTGTATATACATAGATATCAGTCAGTCACTGATAGCTGTACAGAGGGGAGGTGTTATCACTGACTGATAGCATTCTCTGTATAAGTGTGTATACATAGATAGCTGCCAGTCACTGATAGTTGTACATGGGTGAGGTGTTATTAGTGATTGATAGCATTCTATGTGTAAGTGTGTATACAGTGATAGCTGTCAGTCATTGATAGTTATACACAGGGGAGGTGTTATCAGCGATTGATAGAATTCTCTGTATAAGTGTGTATACATAGATAGCTGTCAGTCACTGATAGTTGTACATGGGTGAGGTGTTATTAGTGATTGATGGCATTCTATGTGTAAGTGTGTATACAGTGATAGCTGTCAGTTATTGATAGTTATACATGGGGATGTGTTATCGGTGATTGATAGTATTCTCTGTGTAAGTGTGTATACAGAGATCAGTCACTGATAGTTGTACAAGGAGGAGGTGTTATTAGTGATTGATAGCATTCTATGTGTAAGTGTGTATACAGTGATAGCTGTCAGTTATTGATAGTTATACATGGGGATGTGTTATCAGTGATTGATAGTATTCTCTGTGTAAGTGCGTATACAGAGATCAGTCACTGATAGTTGTACATGGAGGAGGTGTTATTAGTGATTGATAGCATTCTCTGTGTAAGTGTATATACAGAGATAACTGTCAGTCACTGATACTTGTACACAGGGGAGGTGTTATCAGTGATTGATAGCATTCTCTGTGTGAGTGTGTATACAGAGATAGCTGTCAGTCACTGATAGTTGTACATGGGGAGGTGTTATCAGTGATTGATAGCATTCTATGTGTAAGTGTGTATACAGAGATAGCTGTCAGTCACTGATAGTTGTACATGGGGAGGTGTTATCAGTGATTGATGGCATTCTATGTGTAAGTGTATATACATAGATAGCAGTCAGTCACTGATAGTTGTACACAGGAAAAGTGTTATCACTGATAGCATTCTCTGTGTAAGTGTGTATACAGAGATAGCGGTCAGTACACAGGAAAGGTATTATCAGTGATTGATAGCATTGTTTGTGTAAGTGTGTATACAGAGATAGCTGTCAGTCACTGATAGTTGTACACAGGGTAGGTGTTACCAGTGACTGATAGCATTCTCTCTGTAAGTGTACATACACAGACAGCTGTCAGTCACTGATAACTGTATGCAGGGGAGTTGTTATCAGTGATTGATAGGATTGATAGGATTCTGTGTAAGTGTGTATACATAGATATGTGTTAGTCACTGATAGCTGTACACAGGGGAGGTGTTATCAGTGATTGATAGCATTCTCTGCATAAGTGTGTATACAGAGGTAGCTGTCAGTCACTGATAGCTGAACATGGGGAGGTGGTATTAGTGATTGATAGGATTCTCTGTGTAAGTGTGTATACATAGATATGTGTCAGTCACTGATAGCTGTACACAGGGGAGGTGTTATCAGTGATTGATAGCATTCTCTCTGTAAGTGTATATACACAGACAGCTGTCAGTCACTGATAGCTGTAAACAGGGGAGGTTTTATCAGTGATTGATAGTATTCTCTGTGTAAGTGTGTATACAGAGAAAGCTGTCAGTCACTGATAACTGTACGCAGGGGAGTTGTTATCAGTGATTGATAGGATTCTCTGTGTAAGTGTGTATACATAGATATGTGTCAGTCACTGATAGCTGTACACAGGGAAGGTGTTATCAGTGATTGATAGCATTCTCTGTATAAGTGTGTATACAGAGGTAGCTGTCAGTCACTGATAGTAGTAATAGAAAGAACGTGAGGAAAATATAAAAAGAAAGCCATACAGAAACACATACAACTCACACTGTACTAAAACCTCTTTGTGACAAACAGGCGGCAAATTCATCATTATAAGAATAGTAGCAGCAGTGGACCCAAGGTTGGGCTGGAACTCACAGATCACTATGATGCAATGAGTTCAAGTCAGCCAAGCCGTGGTCAATATGGAAAATGCAGCCTCATCTTCCATACACGTTTCATATGAAAATAACCTAAAACTTGGTTTAAAGATGCTTTAAATATATCACAGTGATCAGAATAGATGATAAATCTGGAAAGTTATTATACACTTCCGTCTAACGTTAGGAAACGGCAATAGAATTTGGTGCCAAAATTTTGGTGGAAAATGTTGGACCTTAAGCAGTATCTCCTTTCCCAACGAGCCATGCCCCAAACCGGTTAAGACCGGCCCTCCCCAGCAGGCAAGGCACAATGGATTATTATTTTTGGCTTGCTTCCATAATATCTAAAATTAGATGCACCAAATTTTGGCACAAATTATTCCAGGTATAGTCACAACAGTAGATGTGACCCAAAATGTTGTATCTGTAATGTAAAATCTACCCGTACTCCTATAAAAAGCTAGTTTTTGTTGCTCTGTACCTTTTAAAAGCCAAAAACAAAATTGAAGCCTACAAGGAGAAGTATAATTAAACGTTTCATGAGTACCCTCCTGCATCAAATTACATGAGAAATAGGCATTAAGGTAACAACAGGTGGAGTGACACCTGAGGTTCTCTACAGCAGCAATATAGTTCATTATGACAATAATCAAAAGTTCAACTTTATGCATACATAATAAAGCATACAAAGGCAGGGGGAAACATGCTCCAGTGAGGGCACTTCCAGGACTGATGCCGGAACGCAGATTACTGAAATGTACTCACAGCATTATGTGAGTACAGTAGAACAGACCAGCGGTCAGACAGGAATGCAGAAAATCGCAAAATAATTATGATGCTGTGTGTTTGGGGATAGGACCCAGTGTTCAGTCCGGGAAATACAGGTGTCTCATGAAGTACGTATGCTTTCCCAGACTGAATACGCTTGTGTGAAAGTGGCCAAAATGTGGAAGTGTAACCATGTCAACCAGTGTGCAACTCCTTTTACTAACGTCCTTTTTTTTCCCCAAGAGGCCTAGTGTGTGTAATAGATTACAGAGGTAAATTTCAGATCAGACAACAATCTTTTTATGTCTAGAGATGCCAGACTGTGGGCACCCAAGCACACCTCTTGTTTAATAGGAACAGACGACTATCCTTTAAGTATGGGGGATGTGCTGGACTCCTCCCTAACCTCAGAATGTCTTGGGAAAGAAGAATCACCACATGGTGGATTTTAACATACCCGATCCTGTTTTCTTGTCGGAGTTGAGTTGTGTGTGGCCTATTCCTCACTCTACAATAACAACATATTCACAGCCTTCTGAGATGAGCATGCAAGTCTATGGCTAAGGCTCCAGGAAGAAAAGCTGCCAACTGACAGCTACTGAAGTAGTGTATTGGCAACCTAAAAAAACACACACAGCACTATGCACTATGGTAAATATAGTAAAAGAAAAAGGCTGAAACAAGAGACCAATAAAGATATGGATCCTCAGGAAGCACCTCAGTCTATATAAAACAACAGGATAGTGCAAGCAGCATGCAAGATGTCCAGACTCCAGTTTAGGAGGATGTTGTACAGCAGGCAATTAATTTACACACCCACACATTAAACATTTTAATTATAATTTATCTTTTTTTCAGCTAAAGTCTATGAATAAAGTAAGAAGACCATAAATCTTATTATTGCATACTGGATATTGCTTCTAGCAGCACTCCTATTCAGGGAGCTGCTTCCGGTCCCTTTGACTTGAGGGAGGACTTTATTCAGTACCCCACAAAACTAGTGGCTGGAGCGCTGGTGTGAACAGGGCACAGTGCTTAACCAATGCCATCACTTTATAAGATGGGAATAAACTTTTATATACTGTACTAGGAAACAAACTCACAGCAACATTCCACTTGACATACTGTAATAACATGAATGCAAACCAAAAAAAACTGCAATATGTACTGGGAAGGCTCCCTGTGTACAACTCGAAAATATCCATAGGTCCCCATTTACAAAGTGAAGACCAAATGGGTGTTTCGACTCTACCAAGCTGGTATAAATCAATATACAATTTTTTCAGTCGTATGCAATAACTATTTCATACAGAGGCATCCTGCAAAAACAGGCATGGTACATTTTTAACATGGGAGCCTAGGCTATGTACACTGGTGTTAGCCCAGCTCCCCCAGACCTGCCAATTCTGTTCCCACACGCAGGTACGGGTGCCGGGATTCTTCACTCCTCCCTGCTGCTGCGTGCCGTGCTAACAGGCACAGGCAGCGGGGTTCTTAGCTGTGGTCTGCACTCCTGACACCAGCATCTCCCTCGTGGCTCTGAGCAGAGCTTGAACTCTGGCTCAGTGTTCTTTGTTTGTATTTAGGTTGTGTGCAGGCATGTCTCTCCTTCCCTTTGTGAGGCAGTCTGAGCACGCCTTCTATCTTCCCCAGCCTATGGCTGGTCTGCAGGAGGTATTTCCTTCTACAGGAAGGTACTTGAGCAACTTCCGTTCCTAGCTAGTCTAGTTTCCTGTTTAAAGGGGTGTCCGGGTTCAGAGCTGAACCCGGACATACCTTTAAATTCACCCAGGCAGCCCGCCTGAACAGGGCATCGGAGCATCCCATGCTCCGATGCCTTCCTTTGCCCTGCGCTAATCAGCGCAGGGCAAAGGCATTTAGCCCGGTTCCGGTGATGTACTGGGCTCTGCCAGGCGGAGGCTTCCGCCCAGCAGTGAGCCCGTTGACGTCACCGGAGGTGATGGGCGGGCTTTAGCGCTGCCCTAGCCAGTAAAATGGCTAGGGTAGCACTAAAGCCGGCCCATTACAGCCGGTGACGTCACCGAACTCACTGCCGGGTGGAAGCCTCCGCCCGGCAGTGTGTTATGTAAATAAAAGAGCCCTTGCCCTGCGCGATCCCAGCACAGGGCAAGGGAGGGCATCGGAGCATGAGATGCTCAGATGCCCTGTTCAGGCAGGCTGCCTGGGTGAATATAAGGGTATGTCGGACAACCTCTTTAAGCTAAGGTGTTGTGTTGGTTCTTGTCATTCTGTGGACTTTGCCCGATTGCCGCCTGCTGACTTCTGCTTTCGTTACCTGACTACACCTCCATCTGATCAGCCTCTGGCCTTCCAGCATCAACTGGGTGTATTGTGTCCCCTGGAGGCGGTCCAGTGAGTTCACTCTTCACAGCTCCCTCATGTTTCAATTCCCCTCTGAGGTAGCACCTGGTACGCCTCTCGGGAAAGTCTCTCCTTACCATCAGAGGTATTGTGTGAAGAATGAGGGGTGTGCTCAGACATTGCCCTAAGAGGGAGTTGGTCATGTGGGCCCACCCGCTGGTCATAACAACTGGTATATGTTGGAGGTTTCCGTCCATGGACTACAAATTGTGCGAGTAGTTAAATGCTGCATTCGTATTCCCTTTTGGAATGGATAGTTTAGAAAAGGAACCAATGAAAGGTAATATCACTACAAGATTTGGCTACAAATATTTTCTCTTGTAATCTGTAACTATGACGACACACAAGTCTGCATCGGAGCTGTAAACCCAGAACAGTCTTGTCATATTATGAAATTTCTCATGCAGCTTCCATCTATAATTATTGTAGATTCCCCCAATTTTCCCAATCAAACATAAGAAAACAAGTATTATGTCATGAAACTGATATATTTTTGACTTGAGATAGCACAATGTCAAAGGTGGCAGAGAAAATCACTAATTACCATATTTTTCCCCCAAAATGGAAGTATTTTGAATGCCCTATAATGAGCAGATGAAAGACTAATGGTAGACTCTTGTAAATGACTCGGAGTATTGTATAATGTCAACAGGCACGCTCATGCATATTTATCTATCCTTAAAACTTGATTGTTCTATTATTTCCACTGTGAAAATAATGTCTTGCTAATCATAACTTGTTTTCGCCCTGTTATTTTTGCATACGTTCACTGCAGCTGTTCAAGCACGCTCCTGAACAAAACGGTTTTGAATTACTCAAAGTGCTCCACGCGGGTGGGTGGAAAAAAAAAAAGGAAACAGAGCGCCAGAGAGAAAAGAGCGACAATCAGTAACCGAGACTCGGGGCTTGTTTTAGAAGGTGTGCAGCAATCTTTACAATATGCAAGAATTGCCACATTCAGCATTCACTAAATACCTGCAGTTACTCAGAACTCGGGTCCCAATGTTTTACATTCAAAGGTAGCACAAAAGTGTGGTGGTCAGAGGACAAGAGGTGAAGCCTATTCAGGAAAGCAGACTCTCTCTACAGTGTGCTAGGCCTTTCAATGGATGAGGTGAAAAAGAAAAAAGCATCTGTATTATAGTTGTAAAATAGGAACCTTCCAGCTAAGAAACAAGTAATGACTGGAAACCAAAAAAGCATAAAAAGGACGTCCATATATTATTTGCAAATTGCTTCTCCACCAACATCCAGAACAAAAGCTATACTTGGACCCTCTAATGACCTCATGTACTACCTATCTATTGATCTATAACGTTTAGAAATATTATATTTTGACACAGTAAGATATAAATGGTCATTTTACCTTGACCTCTGACCAGTAGTGGGATTAATGGTGATCACTGGAGCAATTACAAATCTGCAGCCAGCCACACGTTTCTACAAATGTAGTAGTGTTACAAATAAATAGCCAACCATGCAAGAGATAGATTGGGTTGGGTCCACCAGAGTGGGGGCCACTGTCTCAGTATTGGAAGAGGAATCTATCAGTCAAAAAGAACTATCCAGCTAGCGCCACCTTTTGGAAGTGGCTCCCTATGCGTCAAAGTCCATCTTTTTAACAAGCCTTGGAACATGACATGGGAAAATAGACAAGCTAAATATCCATCCGCAGACAGCTGTTTTGGGGTGTTCGCCCCTCATCAACAGCTCAGGATTTTGGCTAGCTACCTGAGATGCCTTGGATGCAGCTATGGGAGGAACTGGCTCTCTTTAAGGAAACTAGTTGTGAAAAAGTGGACCTCTTTGCATATCGTATTCCCATGGAGCATTGGCACTAAGTCTCCATACATAACTGGTCTCCTTAAAGCGATTGTCCAGTTTTGAAAAGAAGATTGACAACTCAGGGGATCGATCTGTAATAGGGAATAGATGAGTGTGATGACGTCATTTCAAGTGTACATGACTGCTGCAGCCAATCACTGTCCTCCGCAGTGCATTGTTGTTGATGTGATTTCACTGCTGCAACCAGTAAAACAGAGCCCTGCCAGGAGAACCAGCATGGTAGTGTGGGATCGGTCATGTACATAATTTATTGTTGAGTGAGTTGTCTGGTTTTCACTTGAAACTTGATAATACCTTTAAAGCATGACAATATGTCTCAAAAGTAGGGAGTCTCAAGCCTCGTCCTAATATTGTTAACAAGACAAAAACCAAACTGCACATTGTCATGCCAATATGCATGGCTGCACAGTACTAGAATGTAAATACACAGAGTAATGACCTGTCTTGCAGGTTAAAGACGACCTTTAAGTATAAACATAACAGTTTAACAATCCGTAACCATTCCCATGCATAAAGTAGCCTTCCTATATACCTGTTAGAAAGGTACATGATGTAAATTGTAGTGAAGACAATCTTCTGACCGGTGACTGTATAAGTGAGTTATAACCTCCCTTCTGATCCTCAGCTGCCATGCGACCAACAAACTGCCTCTCCAATTCACACAAGGCAGGAAGTCAGATACTTATCTAGGAATACATAGAGAAACTGGCATCCTGTCCACACATAAGATACTGTGTTATTTGGAGAGTCAGAGTGTTGGTCACAGCTGAGGATCAAAAGAGAGGTTATAACTCACAAATATGGTACAGTCCCTGGTAAGAAAATTAACTTCACTATAGGTTACATCATGTAACTTTCTAACAGGTCTGAGAATATTTTTTTTTGTGACAACGCTACTTAAAAAAAGAGGAAATAGATTAACCATAAAAAATGGACGCATCAGTGTTACTTGTGTGCTGTATGGTACTGATGTCGCTGAGTTTGTCTAGACATATTTAACACAACTCATCATGGGATAACTTTGCTCTGCTATAGCCTGCTATAGATGGTATTTAGCACATGGTTTCCTGTTACATGATGTGTGGATTTCTACTATCTATCTAGGAAATGGATTACCAGACAATTACATACCAGACAATTCTGAAGGAAACAGGAGATTGTTTCTGCTGTACTGCCTTCATCATGTCCACTGGAGTTATACATTATATTATGAGAATTCTACTGTACATCTATTGTTACAGATTGAGGCAGAATACAAGAAGATATTAGGGATGATTACTATTATGCATGTATAAACTAATAATAGTATGATGTACTTTGGATGAAAACGCTGACTCTGCATAATG